>JAQIXJ010003316.1:0-13109 GCA_034700185.1 Phthiracarus laevigatus
CATTCAAATTATTTGAATCCCTTTCGAAACAATCATTCGCAAAGTCATCATTCAGTTATTAAAATAATTTTGAAAAAATAAATTGTTGGTAATAATAAATATTAAATTTAATATAGTAATTTTTAGATATAATTAATTACTGTATTGGTTAAGAAATTGGAATATTGCTAATACATCTGTACCTAACAGAAAATATTGTGGTGATGCTCTAACGGACACCTATCTACGACCATTTGCTAAAAAAGTCGTAACCTAAATCCTAAAGTTCATAAAAATATATATGTTTAATTTGAATGTGCCCGTACTTATAACGTTTATATATAATATTATTATGTTATATGCTCAGCTCGTTATGTGTTATGTCCGTTATGTCCTTTTCACTCTTTTTCTTGCGTGATGCGACAATTTCAAATAACTAATACATTTTAGATATTGTTAGGAAATCAGATCACAACTAAGTATTTTAGAAGAGCGTTTAATAGAAGTATGTTATTACGGAGAGAAAGAGAGGGAGAGAGAGGGATAAACGAAGACTTTTTTATATTTCTAGTATACCCTTCTGAGACTCTTTGCTAACCAGCCTAATCCTAATGTTCATAAAGGTTTATATTTAATTTGATTATATTATTACTCTTCGGTATAGCTCTAGTATGTTATATGTATTATGTTATATGATTTTATCGTTATATTACATTTCCCCCTTTATCTTGTTACACAACAGTGTTCTCGAGTAGTTTATAGACTTTTATTGCATTTTGTAAAGTCGACATTATATAATTGATATGTCTTGTGCCGTTTATTGTTTTACCCTTGAGATAAAGATATTATGCGAATCCAATGTACTGATTGTACTGATAATGTCACGTACGGCCATAAAGCCTGACTTTATAGGATTGGTTTCTATTAGTATACGGTCACTGTACGTGTGGAAGTAGAGTATAAGGAGATAGAGGGGGAAGGAAAACTTCGTTTTAGTGATAGTAAATGTCATATATCGACGCAGAATTGGCGTTTATGTTTAAGAAAAGGTAATGTTAAGGAACGAGCGGCATATATCTGCTAATGTTTAAGTATGAGCTGCATATACCCGCTAAAAATGATATATAGCTTTTGATAAAGTATATTTAATGTTAAAATGTAACTAATAATAAGTACATGGGTGTGATGTGTATTTGTCTTTTTGTTAAATTATAGCAAACTATAACCTGACAAGGTCGAAAGTTATTAGAAGCCATATTTGAAGAGCCTGAATTGGTTGTCGTTCTACTAGCAATATATTATAACGGACAATCCAGATAACTCATATTCTCGTTCGCCAGCCAATTTGATTGGTTCGATATATATCTTTTACATAAGAAGTTATATAACGATTTTCACAACTTAACTTGAAGGTTAGGAGTTGTTAAATTATAATATTTAGTGAAAATATATACATACAATTACAAATTAATTCTAAAAGTTGTAAATTTATTGTTATTCTATTTTTGATTTAATTTTTGTGTGAATTACTTCTCTTATGTTTACTAAGAGTATTAAAATATGATACTTCTTTGATTAAATGTTATGGATATTGATTATTAATATTCATTTTATTAATATTTAGGATTATAATATGATTATGTAAACAAATTTGTCAATTATTAAAGTGGTAAGTAAATTATTGATTATTATGAATATGGTTAAGCAATAATTAAATATATATGGTATTAGTTGTCAATATTTATGACATGTTATGATATGTAATACTTATAATATAATATAATACTGATAGTGTAATACTGATATATATATATAAAAGGATAAGAGGAGTACAAACGCAATAAGTATTTGCATTCAATAAAAGCATAACATATTTACTGATTATTAATGTTGATATTAGGAGGAAGTGGTTGTGGTTGCGGAAGTGGTTGTGCTACGCGTTGCACAGCATGAGAGGCGTCTTTATAATGGTTATGTATGACATTCCCAGGAGGTATGCGTTGGAAGAAGTATATACCACAGCCAATGACAATGATAATTATAATGTTTAGAAAGATGTGAATTAAAGGCATCCATTCACTGTTAGCTCTATTGTTGAGGTTGAGCAGCATCAGGTTGAGCAGCATTCGGTTGAGCAATTGGTTGTGGGATAATAGGTTGTGCAGCAGCAGCAGGTGGTTTGTTAGGATTTCTTCGCGGCCATCCTCTGGGTCTTCTCGGGATCACATCGGGTTCCTCTTGTTGTTGTTGTTGTTGTTGTTGTTGTTGTTGTTGTTGTTGATTACCACGCTGAGGGTTAATGAACAGATTGAGGATAACGTTAGACTGATATTCCATAATAGTATTAAAGAACTGAATGATATTCCAGAGGTGAGGAAAACGTTGTGAAGTCGTTTGAGGAACACGGGTTAATGGTTGGCTTAAAACTGAGGAACACTGCGAATCTAAAAGTGTGAGTCACATAAAGTATGAAATTGTAATTTGAGAGATATATTTTTCAGTTTTTGTTTATTTATATGAGAAAAGCTCAAAACTGGTGTTTAGTTTAAAGTGGTAATTTATTTGTGCGCATATACGTAATAGCATTTTAAGTTTTTTTACTGAAGACAATACTAAACTTATTGGTTGTTCTGTTGGTGTTAAATATGTGCACTTTTTCGGTTACGCTGATTAAAGTACGTGGAATGCCTTCTATGCCGATGGTGTTATTGTTTATGGCTTTTAAAACAGCAATAACCCATAATAATGTTAAGTTTGCGGAGATTCTTAAGCTGACATCATCATAGGAGAGGTGTTCGAAAGTAAATAAAATTAAACTTAATCCCAACGACTTTTCAGCCCATCGCTTTGTATTCTGTAGAGTACTACACAAAAATATGTGTTGATTTACATCACCGATTGCAATGCAAGATTCGCATAAACAGTCGCCGATTGCAAACCTGTGATATAAAGTAGTAGCGCATCGAATTGCTTTATTTTCAAGTAGCAGGTAATAGTAAATGAAATTATTCGGCATCTAGAAAAGAGTAAAGTAGTTTATCGGAGGTCGGTGTTTATGGTGTATATAATTATATACTTGTGCATCAGACGTAAAGTCTTGAAGTATGAAAATGTGGTTTTGTAGGTAATATGAGAGCCAAATATATGTGAACAGCGAGAGTTGGGATATGCGCAGAATAGTAGGCATGGGTGGTGAATGCGTGTTATTCATTAATGCTAAAATTACATCTATAAGGTTAGCATCATTTTTACGTGTTATATATTCTAATCTTTTATTAAACAGGTGTGCACCGTCTGATTCGTCTCTCAAGCATTTGTAGTATTATATTTGCATGTAGTAGTGCTCTGACATTAACTAAGCCTATGCCACCAAACTTCACACCGTATGATAGTTTTTTTCTTGAGATCCATGAATAACCGCGCCATATTAATTTGGAAATGATGTGATTAACTTGATTTATGTGTTGTTGCGTTATAATAACTCCTGCTTGGACATAGTAGTTAACTTTAGAGATTATTATCGATTTTTTATATTTAGCTTTATCACTTAATGATAGGTAATATAAAGAAGGATTTATTGTTGTAATTTACTTTTGTAAGTCATTGATTAACATGTGTCTATTTCTCGGTATTCCAATTTTGTCAATTATTACGCTTAAAATTTTTAGGTCGTCTGATGACAAACCATGGATAGCGGTGAGGAAGAGTGTTCTGTTGAGGGCTAGTATTCTTGTTTTTGATTTATTAATTTGCATACCAGTTATTTTATTAAATAATCTAATAGTTTTTAGTATAATAAAAGATTCTTCAATATCGACATTTAGGATAATCGAATCATCCACATACGCATCTGGAGGTAAGTCACACTGTGAGGCTAACCATTTTATGAGGTTGTCTAAACATAAAACGAATAATGCAACTGACAGAACACATTCTTGGCGTAGACCACGTTCAATTAGGAAGATGAGTGAGTAAATGTTTTGAGCTAATAAGATGAATGCTCGATTATAAGTAAATGAATTCAGAATCCACTTTATATATTTCTTCTGGAAGTTAAGGTGTGATAAAAGTATTTCAATGAAGTCTCTATCAATGGAGTCAAAGGCAAAAGCCCAATCAATTTTTATCATATATGTATGAATGTTCATATCCCGAATGTATTTTATTTTTTGAAGCACGCTAAATAGCATTTTTCTACTTGATCCACCAGGAAAATCACCATATTGGTGAGTCGACAATATTTTCTGAATGACAGTATTTAATCTATTTAAAAATATTTTCATATAGATTTTATATATCGTTGTGGACAGAGCAATAGGACGGTAGTCTAGAGCAGCAGAAGGTGCTATAACTTTTGGTATTGGAACTATTATGATAATTTTGAAGCATTGACATAAGCCATTGTCGAAACAGTCATGTAAAATTAATCTTAACATATGCATTATTTGTTTTATAAAATAGTATATCATTGCAGGTGTGATACCAACAAAGCCTTTAGCATGTTTATTCTTTATTTGAGAGAGAGCCGCAACTATTTCTGCATCTGTAATCGGTTGCTCTAATTTGATGCTATCATGGTTGCTCTAAGGGTGTTACTATATTCTTGATAAAGTTAGTGTGTATGTCGCGATATATTTAAGATCTTTTCTTGAAGTGGTTTATATAGTTGGTCATTAATATATCATTTTTGACATTTAGTGTATTATTTGTTGATTTATTTTTCTTATTATTACGATGAGCTGTGTAGATATTTTATAATTTTTTCGGAAGCGAATTTGTAATGGGCAGTCGTTTTCGTTTATTTCTATTATATACTTTTGGTATGATAATCTGTATGAGTTGTAAGAAATTTTGCCAGTTGTGCTGAAGAGATAAACTGCTGTCAAAGGCCCAAATACTTTTAAGTAAGTTACGGAAATAATTATCAGCAAATAGTTTTGGTTTGTAATAATAGTTATTATTGTCTTTTTGTCTATAACGGTTGAGTTTATTTATAATTATTAACGATATTGCTTTATGATCAGAAAAACCTGTATCAAATGTTTTATACGACGAGAACTGTATGAGTGATTAGGATATAATTGCATAATCTATTCGACTTTGGCTCAGACGAATTTCATCCCTGAAATGCCAATTACGTTCAAATGTGTTAGTTATGTTAAGGTGATATAATGCAGCATCAATTAAGTTGTGAGATTGGATAAATTCATTGAAATAAGTGGTGATATTAATTATATTGGAACTGAGCGAACTTGTGATGGCGTCAAAATCATATTTAAAGTCACCCATTATAATAGTTGGTTTTGGTTGAAGTGACAAAGAATTAGCTATAAGTTCATAAAACAATCTGTAATTGACTTTATATAAATGTTAATAATATTATATGATTTATTGTTGGATATTTGACGAACCCTTAATGTGTTGAAAGAAATTAGTAGTGTTTATAATTGTGAAATCACAAAATTCTTTTTTGATTAATAGTAGCATTACACCAGATTGCAGTTAAAAATAGTCATTCATTTGAAAAGCACTAATTCTTTTAATAACTTCTTGTAGAACAAAGATATGAAAGTTTCTAATTACTGATGTATACAGTTGTATACTTAATTGTCGTTTTGCAACATTAAATGAGAGCATTTTTAAGTGAGTATTGGTTGAACACATCATGAACTTTATATAATTTGTTGACAACAATAGTAGTTCTTTGCGGTGTAAAGTTGTTCTGATTCCAAACTGCAATAATAATGGTGGCAGTTATGATTTTATCGCAGAACTCTTTTGTCGGCACTATATTTAATTCTTTAAGGGTTGCACAAAAATTTTATTTTTGTTTATTATCGTGTGTGATAATTTTATCGAATGATTCCGTGAGCTGATGAATTTGTAAAATGAGAGTCTCATCAGCCATTCCATTGGATAGTTCGAAATCTATGGGTGTATATTCTAAATTGTTTATTTTCTTCAATTTATCATGGAAGGCTTTTAGTATTTTCTCATTTCTTGCAAGAACTGGGTATTTTTTCTATTTAACAGCTGTTTAGTCTATATTAGCAAAACGTTGGTCCGAATCTATTCGTTTATATGCAATAAAAAGCTCAATTTCAGTTAAGCGGTCAATGCATATTTCATTTTCTTCTAGTTTTTTTTTGATTTTTTCCGGTCATCTGTTTTAGAAGTGTCAGTTTGTTTTATGGTTGTTGGAATATGTTGAATATCAGAGGTATCATTAATATTAGGACTTAAATGGGCGTCTGAAGTTTGTTGAGTAGTAATATTTTTTGTTAAGTTGATAATTGTTTCAATTTGTGGATTTGAGATTTCACAGATGTTAGTTGATGGTGGTGGCGGTGTTTGAGTATTTGTTGATACCGTTTTATCTAATAATGGTGACGTTAAAGAGGCCGACAGGATGTTGTCGTTAAAAGTAGAATTTGAGACTTGATCGAAGGGATGATCTTGAAGTTGTATATTATTGTTGTATGGTATATTATTATTCCGAGGCATACTCGTTGTTCTATTTCTGCATGTTTTCGAGATGTGTCCAGCAATGCAACATGTCCATCACCTTCTACGCGGATCTTTGTTAATAGTTATAATTTGGACACTACCATCAATTGGGTCCTCCATTTCAAACGAGTCGGGCAGTATAGATAGGCTTCGGCTCTGTTTTAGGGTTAATTGAATAAGACGGGAGGGAATTGCTATGAATTTATATTGAAATTTATGTGATAGTTGAATAGTCCACAATTCGAACATCATTGGTAAACTTATTTTCTAATTCTTCATCAGGTAAAGCAATTGGAATATTATTAGCACGTATTGTAAATATTCTTTCCTGATGTAGTGTCCAGCGTATATTAATGGAGTTAATTTGAAACATCGGGTCCAAAATAATATATTGCGCTAATTCTTTACTATTTAGGAATAATGTTAGGTATGGACCGTCCACTCTCATAGCTGTTACAGGGAAATTATTTTCATTTCTATACTTTACAACAGCGTTTATATATGATTCTTTGGTTAAAACTTTAATAATCTTTGTACGAATAACTGTTTCTTTTGAGACTAAAAACCTGTTTTGCAGCATCTTTTCCCTTTCAAGATCAATTCTCTTACCTCTATCAGAGACGTTTTCCGACCTCGAGCTCGAGCTCTCGGCCCGAGCGGATGAGTGTATTTGTTTTTGTTCTTGTTCAATCATTATGATAAAACTGAAGAGATAATACTAATATTCAAATGAAATAAAGATCAAGTTGATAATAATGCGGATGACGTAATAATGAGGCACAAAAAGGCAGGATAGTAACGGACGTAAAGACGTAATAATGTATTACCAAACGTAGAGACGTAATAATGTATTGCCAAAACGTACTAACTGTAGTGATTGTAATATTGATATTTATCAAAAGCATAAGAAACTAGGTATTCTGTTGTACAGAGTTATATTATAGAGACACTTGTATATGCGACCGGATTGATCGGATGGGAAAGAGAGAGTGCATGTTATTCTTCCTATGCTGTTTTTACTCCAAGCACAATCATTTGCCCTTTTTTTGGTTCCTTTGCTTTCTATGCTGAATCGTTGTTGATTTGTTGATTTGGCAAAATTTTATTGTCAACCAGATATTGTTGTCATTACCATATACTATAAATTATATATAGTATAACTAACTCGTAAAGTGTAGTTAGTCTATCAAATAATACCACTTCAATGACAAAACACTTGCAAGTTTTACAAATGAAAGTAATAAGTAAATGGTCCCTAAATATAATAAACAAAACATGTGATCATAATTATATTAATGTTTTTAATTCAAATACGAAATCAATTTTAGAAAATTGATTAAATACCAATCAACGATAAATATGAGTGAAAACGCGTTAAACGATTATTCAAGTGTTACGTTTGAAGAGTTGTGTAAAGAAAATGAGAGAATTAAACGCGAACTAATGTTCGCTAATAAATGTGTGAATATTTTAATGAAATTTAAAGCATTTATTTACGCAAACTATATCGATGTGACGAATTTGTTTCGACAACAGAAACTGTTTAGTTTTCACACCAATTTAGTGAATGAATTGAAAAAATTAGAAATTGAATGGAATGATGTTTTGCGTGAGAAGGACTCGAATAAAGTTACGGTTAAAGCTAATTGTGGCGAAACACCAGAAGTGTGTGAACAGAGTAATGACGATTTGAAACCCGATATCAATAATATTGTTGTTACCGTTAATGTTAGCGGTAATAGTAATTCACGCAAAACGGTAAACACGATTCGAAAGCGAAATATCAAATCAACGGCAACAACGTTTGCCAATAAACTATTACAACTACAACTAAAACAACTAAATAATAATCCATTCAATAGAAACGCGCAGCCATTAAAGAATGCGAGTAAAGTTGTGGTATGCGTATTATTTTAATTTAGTACTTACTTATGATTATGTATAGCAAAAGTATTAGTTTCTTTTTTTGTAATTTTTTAAACGTCTTTTAATTATTGTAACTCAAATGTGATGTATGTTCTTGTTAAGAGACCCCATATTTGCTATTTCCCGGAATGCAAATATTTGGCAAAAGATCTGGGGGTTTTGAATGCACACGTGAACAAAGTACACGCGAACAACAACATGAACACGTGTCCGCTTTGCAGTAAACCCAAAATAACAAATCTTCGGCGACACGTGATGGCCGTTCACGTATTGAAAAGACGATTCAAATGCGACGTTTCTGGTTGTGATTCCATATTTAAGACCGCAAATTCCATACTAAGATTCACACCGGTGTGAAGGATTATGCGTGTGATTGGCCACAGTGTCAGTACAAAACTATGACTCGCGTATTTGAGTGCACACAAGCGAACACATACCGGTATAATACTAAACTATTTATATTATAATACTTCACTATAATGTTTTTTTATGATTTTTAGGCGAAAAACCTTATTCGGTAAAATTTAATTTTTGTCTAATAATTTCTGAGTGTCATTTTAATTTCTCAATTCATAAGTTAAAAAACTAAATTACTCTTGCAAACATTGAAATGTTTAATGTAGTTAGATTTAATAAAACTTTTTTAAAAAATACATGATTAAATCTCAACCGAAAACTTGACAGAATTTTGCTGTTTATTTAAAATCAAATTACAAAAGAGTATATATATCTATATATTGATTATAATAACTCAAATCATGATAGTGTTGTGCTTCTCGAGAGTCCACGAGTACTCGTTATCAGGTCTGTTAGTCATTGCCACAACTTTATATCCATAATGACTCAATTTGTTCAATACAACGGTTGGATATTCATCCACAGTCCAAACACTGTAACAATAATTAATTTAATTTATATAATAAATTCATTGCATGCGGCCATTTATTAACTAACATTTTTGGGGAATTCATGCCATAGGGTGATACGATATTTGCTCCTATGTCTTTAAACATACTCATCAATTGTTGATCTTCGCTGTCTCCATACAGGTATACAGGTTTGCGTGCCATACCACCACTCGTAACCATTACTATGTAAGCGATAATATAAGGTAAACAGATTTAATCAGATATTATTTCAAATTTTAAAGTTAACTCAAGTAATGAATGCTAATTTGCAGTCTCGAGTCAACAACAAATAATAAAATTGGAATGTGATTTTAAAACAAAACCAGTTATTCGCACGTTAACAGAAGGCGTTACTTCAAAAAGTTGGTTCCACACAACGCGTCTCTATTCCTGGCAAGCATTGAAATGTTGTACGTATACCACGCCCACTGTTCCTCTCTGCTTAACATTGCTGTGGAATAGGGAGGAATGAACACAAATTATATGTTTTGTATTACGAAATTATTTTTATTAAAATAAATTAAAATTAAATTATGAATACAAACAAATCAAACGATTATTCAAGTGTTAAATTTGAAGAGTTGTGTAAACAAAATGAGAGAATTAATTGTGAATTAATGTTCGCTAATAAATGTGTGAATATTTTAATGAAATTTAAAACATTTATTGATAAAAACCATATCGATATCACTAATTCGTTGAAACAACAAAAACTATATAATCTTAACACACATTTTGAGAATGAATTGAAAATTTTCGAAAATGAATGGAATGATGTGATGCGTGAGAAGAATTTGAATAAAGTTGTGGTTAAAACAAACTGTGAAGTAAATCAAGAATCATGTGATGAAAGTAATAATGATTTGACAATTAATGACAATAATAGTAGTGATAGTAATAGTGATACTATTATTAGTGATATTAGTGATAATCATAATAATAATTCAAACAAAATCGTAAATAGAAATCAAAAACAAAATATCAATTCAACAAAAACAGTGCAAATAAATAAATCAAAATCTAATAATACAGTGATTGAAAGTAATTTTGATGAAAACCAATTCATACGAAATAGAAAGAATCAGATCGTTGTTAGACAAGTATGTGATCATTAATTTCTAAATATGAGTGTTTAAAATTAAGTTAACAAACGCAATATTTCATATTACAATAGAGAAAAAATTACCGTACAGGAGAGTACGCACAACTAATGGATAAAGCAGTTGAATATTACAATAAACATAAAGGCATCAAAAGTAAGCGCTCTGTTGCGCTACTTTTTGGAGTTGCATTAAAGTCACTGAGCGAACGTATCGGAGAACAGGTCGGTTTGCTATCAATTGATTTGAACTGATTTCATTAATCATTGTCTGTTTCAATAGCCAAAACTCATAAAGCGATACCCGTGTGATGATTTCGGATGTGAGGCTAAGTTCTCAAATGAATATGATTTCGTATCTCATATGAAAAACATTCATGATATTAATATTTATAAATGCACTTTCGATGGCTGTAAATATGTTGGCAAAAGTAACAGACTATTAAATGAACACCAAAAAATATGTGCCGCAATAAACAGTAACGGAGTTAGACATGTATGTTATTATTAATTTTTAGATATGAGAGTTCAAAATTAAATTAACAATCGATAGATTTAATATTACAATAGAGAAAGAATTATCGTAAAGGAGAGAACGAACAACTAATGGATAAAGCAGTTGAATATTATATTCAACACAAAGGTGTCAAAAGTAAGCGCTCTGTTGCGCTACGTTTTGGAGTGGCATTGAAGTCACTGAGCGAACGAATCGGTGAACGGGTTAGTTTACCATCAAATTATTGGAACTGATATCATTTAACACTTATTGTTTTAATAGCCAAAAATCATGAAACGATTCGCTTGCGATAAGAACGGATGTGGGAATAGATTCGCGAATGAACCTGATTTCGCATCTCATATGGAAAACATTCACGATATTAATATTTATAAATGCAATTTCGATGGTTGTAAATTCATGGCTTATAGTCTGTAACATTTGAAGCAACACCAAAAATGACACGCTTTAATAAAACCATATGCCTGTGAATGGCCGAGATGTGACTATAGATCGATTTGGGAATGTAAAGTTGCCAAACATCGCAGAAGTCATAACGACATTAATTATACGTGTTCGTGGTCTGAATGTACTGAAACTTTCGAACTTAAATCCAAATTTAAAGCTCATATCAATAAACATAAGGGATATAAACCTTTTCGCTGTCCATGGTCTGAATGTGATCAAAGTTTTACGAACAATAAATATCTTAACCATTATATAATGAAACACAAAGTAGAATATAATTATGCGTGTAAATGACAAAAACGAAATACCAATTCAACAAAATCAGTGAAAACGAGTAAATAAAAATTTATGAAATCGTAAAATATAGTTGATCTTATTGTTATGTAAAATCATTTAAGTAATATATTTTAGCACAATAGGAGATTGTAAATTGGAAAATTCAAAAAAATTTTAAAAATTATTTATTCACTTACTTTTATTGATTTTAATCTTTTATTCTCGATTGACAAAATTCGGTGCAAATTAATCAAAATCTGATAAAGCGATTGAAAGTAATTTTGATGAAAACCAATTCGTGCAAAACAGTAAGAATCAGATCTTTGCTAAATAATTGAAATTTAATCGAACTCATTTTTTAATAAATATTGTTATCCGAATAATTCATACTTACAGGTTTGAGAAGGAAAGCTGAATGAAAAAAATTTAAAATAAATTTTTCCTTTAAAAAAATTAATAATAAAATTTTCCTTATAAAATTAATAATTTTTTCCTTAAAAAAATTAATATTATGATCGTTAAAAAAATTAATATTATTTTCCTTAAAAAAACTAATAACAAAGTTTTCCTTAAAAAAATTTAACAGAAACTAACATTCAGATAATTTAATTTATTAAACAGAAAATCGCTTATGAAATTATGATGATTTATAGATTTTCATCTCAGGGGTCATAGAGTTTACTCTACTATTGCCCAAATATGTATTAGCCAAAGTGTGCCAGTATTATTGGCAACAACATTAGCATCCATGTTGTTACAGCTTTTCTTATAACTTTTGTTAGTAAAATTTAATATTTTATCAACCATTAAATAAATTTAAAAAGTTTAGAACGTTCACCATTAAACCAATTCGTAAAATACTAATTTTATTTCAATTAATATACTGTAAGTTCTATCATACCACTTTAATCTTTAATGAGAAGAAAATAAATTCAATTTATAGCTGCATTTTCTTTTATATAAAATATTGGTTAGAAATTATTTAAATAATAACCAACAAATTCAATCGGAAAACGTTTCCTTCTCCTATTAGGTGAAAATAAAATTGAAAGTTTTTTTTAAAAATAAATTCTAAAAACGAAAATCGATTGCCTCTGGTGTGTGTGTTGTTTGGCTTAAAACTGACTTTGAAATTAGATTTAAACACATTCATGATAGATTTAAAATTTTAATTTATCATCAAAATATTGGATTTAAGATATATATGCATAAAAAGACAGAAAAAAGACATGTTTAAATTAATAAGCTAAAGTTTTTCTAAAAAATTAAGCCATAAATTACATGTACTTAAATGTGATATTTAAATATAAATTTATATTAAACAACTGTAAAGTTTTTAAACAACTATCTTGTTATATTAATTGAGAGGGATCGCTAATGACAGAAAATATAAAATCTGTAAATTTTCTATAAGTTTATAAATTCATCTTAAGTAAATTGTGTATAAAGA
>JAQIXJ010003317.1:0-13097 GCA_034700185.1 Phthiracarus laevigatus
TGGCCGCACAATATACACATGAGATTTATTTATTTATTTATTTAATATATTTACTTATTAATTCTGTCTATTTATTTGTTTGTTTGAAATATTTATTTAAATGTTTGAATATTTTCTTTCTTTATTTTTTATATTTTTATTTATAAATAAAAGTTTTATTTAAAAAAGTGAGCTATCTATGAATGTGTCGTTCTTGTTATTTTTATTCATTTTGATTTTTCATTGTTTTAATAATGTCTAGCAAAAATATAACAAGTTGTTTTGGCGTAAAATGAATGCTTAAACTAATCACTTAAAATATATTTGAATCAAAGAGAGAGCTTTATATTGTTCTAGTTTTTATGGATTAAGAATTTCTCTGATTTCTTAAGCATAGAGGTTCGGCCACCAATTTTTGTTATAGGCTTACGTTAGGCTCCTTTAAAGTTTAAACATTGTAGGCTTAGGCTGAAGCTTAAGCCTACCAATAAACATAGGATGTATGCATAGGTTAGGCTGACCGCTTAAAACTAAAGTAATAAACTAAAATTATACTAATTATCGAGGAAAATGTAAACAAATCTCAAACTATTTACTCACATTACACGTGCCTTTTCCGAAAGAAAATGCGCAAATGTGAACGATAAATAGTGATATTTTTAGTAACATAGATATTCGAACAATTTTTGTCTGAAATAAATTCTAAATTAACTTTTCGAAGTACTGGTGAAGGTGGTTCCCTGAATTCATCATGCCATCGAACCGCACCCCAACCAATAGCAGTCAATAGCTGACTTTAGGCTCCTTCCCGGGGCGATACCCTATCGATCCTTGTATCGATAGATTTAACTTGAATGGAGATCAAATAGGAGGTTTCGAGGTGATAGGACCCCATAAAATTTGTGAGTGGAAAAAACTAATTTGATACGATTATAAGGTCCGCTCCTGAAAGTCTACCCAATCGGCAGCTATCCTGGTGTATTATATGAATGGTTATGGCAAATTTCGTTCCATTAGGCAATAAATTAAAAGCTAATTGTGTTTTGAAATTAAAAACAAAATTAGCTAAACAAGAGCACTTATAGCGTTCGAATATAAAAACCTATGTAAAATTTGACTGTTATATTAAATATTTTACAATATTTCTTTATAATTTGAGATTTTATATTTGATAATTTCCATTTAGTTCCTATATCGTTAAGAATTTTAGGAATGGAATCAAAGTCCTACATAGAATGACATCTTTATTTCAAAGCTCGTCCCGAATAATTAATTTCATAGATAGAAATCAATCGGCCTGTGGCAGTGTGGTGCCCGCTGGAATTCGGGTGTTTAGTATGATATTTTACTTGCCATATCTATATTTTATGATTAATTATTTCTAAAACAGCTGTGGCATATATACATTTAAATTATTATTAAAAAATATTAAATCATAGTTTTGTTTAATTTCAATGACTTACAATGTTTTCTGAGTTTTCGACTCCTTTTTATTTTGCATAAAACACTGTTTTCTAAAATGAAGTAAGAAATACAGAAAATTATAATCGAAAATAAATTTATAGAAACTTTCATTGCGATTTAATTAGATTTTAAAATCAAAGTACTTTTAATTAAACTAATTTATTGGGTTTCAACTAAGATTTAAATTAAAAATTAAAAAAATCTTCAAACTAAAGGTGCGAATGGTTTGACTTTTCACAAACCAAACTGCAACTTAAAAATATACCATTAACTTACGCAGAAGATCGGCCTAAAGATAACAAATTTTAAAGAAAGAAAAAATAAGTCATAACTGATGCCATAGTTGTAAAAAATTATGCCATAAGCCAAGCCATAATATTCACTCTAATACTCCATAAAATACTGTTCCTAAATCGAACATAACTTTAAAGCTTAATTAAACGTTAACACACTGCTACATTATCACGGATAGTGTTAGACATAAAACATTCGGACAATTTGTGTTAACCTGTGTTAACCTACAAACTTAGATTATGAATGAACCTCTAAAATTTTAATTATTAATGTTAGGACTTTAAAGTTATTATTTGAGAATTAAATAAGTCTTGAAAACAAATATTTTTAAAACTTAAATATATTTAGTAATTTAATAATAAAATTATTATTTTTTCACATTATATTAAATTACAGAACTTTTCTGCCAAATTATCATTCATACCTACCATGAGATACATGTCCTTGGAATTAATATTGAATAGATAATTGTGTTTGCCCGCATATTTACTTATTTCTATTCTGTCCAAAGTCGAAATAGGCAAAACTTTTTCTGTAAACACGACGTGCCAATTGGAACAACACCTATAGCGATGTGGCAAATGGATATGGAGAAAAAAAGGGGGCATTCGACTCTAACAGTCGAATTTAAGTTAACTTTGCAATTTAAAAATTATACCGTTAATGTATTCAGAATTATTAAGTTTTCAATTGATAACTTAATGATACAGCAAATCAAAAATTAAATTTAAGACAATCTTAAATATTATTCTATTGATTTGCTTAGTATACGAGTTATGCATTAATAAAACAAGCTCGAAACAGTCATAATGTCTGACTTTGTTAAGTTTTAGCTTGTATATGGTCGCTGGCTAACCATTTCAATATTTCGTGTTCAATAATATACAAGCTCCGTTAGCGGCAGATGCCACTGAAGTTTTGAATTATATTTAGTTATTTTAACATGAATTTTGACATTAAACCTGCGTTTTTATCCATTATGAGACTAAAAATCATTTAAATACCGCCAAAATGTGGCAGATGCCACTAAATTTTTAACTTAAGTTTTTTCCATTTCTGCCTAAATTTGCTTGTTTTAACCAGATTTTTGTTTATTTTGAGACTTAAATTTCTTTTTTTACAGCTAACAGCGGCAGATGCCACTCTCATTGTATTACTAATTTTGGTCATGTTTCCAGTATGTTGGCCTTTTTTATCATTTTGTAACTAGAAATCACTTTTTTAAGGCAAATAGCGGCAGATGCCACTGAAGTTTTAATCTTATTTTTACCAATTATTTGTCTATTCTGACCCTTTAACGACAATTTTTCTCTTTTTATGCCCATTTTGACCCGATTATTGCCTGTTTCAACCTTATATTGACCCAATCTTGGCCATTGATGACCCTTTTAATGACAATTTTGAGAATACTTTTGTCATTTTGACACTATATATTGGCCTTAATAACTTAAAATCTCTTAATTAGAGTAAAGATCAAAATCCTTTTATTAGCATAAGAAATATGTCAAATCCCTTTATTAACATAAGAAACAAATAAAAACCCCTTAATTAGAATAAGAAATTAGTAAAATCCCTTTATTAAAGTAAAGATCAAAATCCAGACAGACAGACAGACAAACAGACAGATGGACGGACGGACAGACAGACGGACGGACATACCCAAATCCATATATCTGTAAAAGTCAGATAAAAAATTCCAACAATAACGCTTTAAATTTAGCAAATGTTTTAATAACAAATCAAAAAGATATTAAAAAACAAAGTTCGTGAATACAGTGAATTACATTTTAATTTATATGCAATATCTAAAATTGTATCATTAATTATTTTTAAAACAGTTGTGACAAATAACTTAAATATATTTACATTTAAGTTATTATTAAACAAGCTCGAAACGGTCATAATATTTTACTTTGCAAAGTTAGTTTTAGTTAGAATATGGTCGCTCGCTCACTGTTCGCTTGCTAACCATTTTAATATTTCGCGTTCTATAATATAGCGAAAAATCTTCCATTAGCGGCAGATCCACTTAAGTTTTGAATCAAATTTAGTTATTTTAACATTAATTTTGACTCTTTTAAACCTGCGTTTTTAACCATTATGAGCCTAAAAATTAATTAAATACCGCGAAAATATGGCAGATGACACTGAATTTTTAACTTAAGTTTAGGCCGTTTCTGACAAGGTTTTCCTGTTTTAACCAGATTTTTGTTTATTTTGAGACATAAATTTTCTTTTTTACAGCTAATAGCTGCAGATGCCACTCGCGTTGTATTTCTCATTTTTGTCTTTTTTGTCTAATTTTGCACATTTTTCCAGTATTTTGGACTTTTTTGTCGTTTTGAAGCTAGAAATCACTATTTTAAAGCAACTAGAGGCAGATGCCACTGAATTAATTATCTTATTTTTGCCAATTATTTGCCAATTATGACCATTTTTTGACACTTTTAATAACAATTTTGAGAATACTTTTGTTCATTTAAACACAGTTAAGTGTCCTTATTAACCTTAAAATCCCTTAATTAACATAAGAAATCGTTAAATTCCCTTAAAAAGAGTTAGAAATCTGTAAAATCCCTTTATTAACATAAGAAATTGGGAAAATCCTTTATTAGCGTAAAGATCAAAATCTCTTTATTAACATAAGAGTGTGCACACCAGACAGACGGACGGACGGACATACCCAAATCCATATATCTGTCAAAGTCAGATAAAAAAATATTAAATTTTAGTTTTTTTAATTTCAATGACACAATGTTTTCTGAGAATTCGAGTCCTTTTTATTTTTGCATAAAACACGGTTTCACTTTTAATGACGATTTTTATCCGATTTTTGCCTGTTTCAACCTTAAATTGACACAATTTTGGCCATTGATGACCCTTTTAATGACAGTTTTGAGAATACTTTTGTTCATTTTGACACTTTATAGTGGACTTAATAACCTGAAAATCCTTCAATTAACATAAGAAATTGTTATATCCCCTTAATTAGACTAAAAAATCGGTAAATACCCTTAATTAAAGTAAGAAACTGGAAAATCCCTTTATTAGATTAAAGATCAAAATCCCTTTATTAGAATAAGAGTGCGGACAGACAGACAGACAGACAGACAGACGGACAGACGGACGGACAGACATACCCAAATCCATATGTCTGTCAAAGTCAGATAAAAAACTAAAGTAAATTTAGCTCGTCTACTTAGCAACAGATCTTATTTTAAAATTACTTTTCTAGTCTGAATCATTTAAACAAACGCTAATAATACGAGAGAAAATTATTATAGGTATTACACTATTTAAGAAAGTAAACCATTGAATATTACTTGTTATTCAAAAATACTAAATAAAACAGAACCTATTGTCCGGACAGAATTTGAATAATGTGATTGACACTGTGCCACGTAATTGATTTCAATTTTAAGTTAATTTTAAAATTAGAAAATAAAACTTAAACAATAAATAATGATTCCTTTTATATGGTACACCTTGCTCCATAGTAGTGTTGTGCTTGTATAAGCCACGCTTCGCGTGGCGTATACAAGCAAAAATAAAGAGTAAAATTGAGGAAAAAACAGGTTTTAATCTACAAAATGTTCTATACCTTAACCCTTCGCTTCAAACGCTTAAAATCGACCATTTTTAGATAATAATTAGTCAAAAATAGCTAAATTCAAGCGTTTGAAGTGGAGGGTCAAGGTATAGGGCATTTTTTAAAGTTAAAATAGATGATTATTTAATAAAATTAGGCATATTAAAGTTGCTAAAAACATTTATTAAAAGAAAAATTAAGGAAAAAAATTAGTATACATGAAATTGGTACTATATTTAAAATTAAAGTAAAAAAAATGTACCATAAACATAAAAATAAAAACATTAAAAGTAAAATTAGATACTAGCGTTGCGACCTGCCAATCGGGCTCTCAATGATCGAAGTTGCATTCACAACGGAGAGATCAATCTAGTAAGACTTTTAACGAGAAGAAATAATAATTATAAAAATAGTCGGTGATTCAGTGGTAGAATACTCTACCTTGAGATTCCTGGCGAGCCTGAACCAAATCAGTAGTCAATTGATCTACTTGATATAGGTACATTCCCTGCATTTGTAGACTCTCTTTTTTTTCTTCTGATAATTGTCTTTGAAGCGCTTTTTCCATTGATCTTGAATTAGACAAATCTTGACGTAAATACTTTACACAGTTGTGCCATCGAAATGAAACGATTCAAAACCACAACCTATAAAACTAAAAATTAAAAATTAAAATTTACTGACAAACCTAAATCCTTATATTTACCGTTAGGGCAGGGCACTGGATTACATTGAGGTAGATGGTAAACCAACTCTTCATATGGCGTCTGATGTCCACAACCATTCGGATATTTTGCCAATAGACGCCCAATTTTGTTAATGACGTATTTCATTACTACCAATTTAGTAATTTCTGTTCTACATAACGGGCAGTTTGTAGAACCCCGCAGCCATACATTTATACAGTCTTCGCAGAAAAGATGATCGCATCCTACAGATAATGTTAAAAGTGAGATCTAATGTTTTAACAAAAGTATAAAAATTTAACTAACTTAGTGGCTGTAACGGTGTTTGAGCCACATCCTGACAAATGGAGCAGATGTAGTCAGGGCTCAATTCTTCAACAAATAATTCTATATGAATACCCATAATTAATTAGAAAATAAAACACGTGCGTTTTAAAAAGCAGTTGAGATATACTGGAGTAAACTGCAAATTAAAGCCTTTGTATAGAGTTACAAGAACTAAACGTGGATTCAAGTTTCTAGAACTTTCTAGAAAATCGATAGCAGGTGTGAGTATAGATTATTGTTAGGATCCAATTATTTTCAACAGGAATTATAATAAAATAAATTGAACTATACACAACTCGAACTCTAACCAACTCGAACCCTTACCGGACCACTCTTTTAATTATCCGATTCATCCCGAACCTACCTAATAATTACCCGAGACATCCAGGACCGCCCTAATACATACCCGAACCTTCCCGTACCGCCCTAATAATTACCCGATCCATCCCAAACCTACCTAATAATTACCCGAGCCATTCCGGACCGCCCTAATACATACCCGAGCCTCCTCGGACCGCCCTAATAATTACCCGATCCATCCCGAACCTACCTAATAATTACCCGAGCCTTCCCTGACCGCCATAATAATTACCCGAACATTCCCGCAGCACCCTAATACATACCCGAACCTTCCCAGATGTTCCAAAGGCTTTTAAAACGCTTTCAAAAAGATTTGTCTCAATACATAATATTAAGAATTTACTGGTATTGACCAGTTTTTATGTGTTTCTCTGTGACTCAATGTTTTGCGGTGTGATTCGATGTTTTAAGCTGCGATTATAGGATTAGCGTTAGGTTGTTAGCTATAAACATGCTTGAGCTAGATTTTGTTCAAGATTAAATGTAACAGTATATAAAAAGCCGATTGTTAAATACATTCATCAGTTTGTTTCAGCTTACGAAACGAGTAACATCAATTGATTAAACTAATAAAAGTCAAAACATTAGTTAATATTATATATTTTATTGAGCTAAGTGATAATACTAACATACTATTGCCATTACCTGGAGAAATTATGGCTTTAGCTAAATTTTTAGTACATTCACGATCAAGAACAAAAGATTTCCGCTATAGCTCTTCTATTTCATGACAATTAATATCAAGGCCTACATTTGGACAGTTTACTGAAATATCATTAATAGAAAATAGTTATAGAAGAAATATAATTCTCAGCAAAGAAGATATTAGTGCTGTCCTAATTGGTTTTTGTAAAATCTATAATACAATTAACAAGCATGAATGTGACTAACAAAACAGTTTCTGCTGAAATTAACATTAAAATCGATCTATTATACTTTGAAAAAAAACTTTGAATATTGAATATAATCCAAAAAATTCAATGCAGCCACATTAAGATTTCGAAACCTTCATGCAACTTGTTTGCTATACAGCAATGGAAAAGTAATTTGTGTCAGAGCTAAGAAGTATAAAGATGCTGAGAAAACAATTAGAAAAAGCGCTCGAAAACTTCAAAAGTTTGGTTATTTCCCATCAATAAAAAATCTAAAGTTATCGAATATCGTAGCTGATCATTATCTAGGAATAAACTCAACTTATTAAAGCTGGATAGTTTTCTTGGTTTAGATTCTTCCTACCAGCCTGAAATATTTTGTGCATTGGTTTATAAGTTTGGTGAATCATGTAAGGCGATCATCATACCGGAAAAATTAATATAACTTGAAGCATTGAGGAGAATGAATTAAGAAAGAATTTAAATAATTTACTTGAAACAATAATTGACTTTTTAATTGTTTAAATAAATTTAATTTATTATTGTATTTTATATCTATTTATTCAGTTTTAAAATTATTCTTAACTTTCATACATGTATTAATTTATAATTTTTCTAAAATAAAATGTTTATGCAAAGTAAATATCCGTTAATAAAAATTTATTTAATCACTGTTGAGCGCCTAAGAAACTTTCCATTAGGCCATGCGGCGAGTAGTTAGTTCCGCGCACATGTTTGTCAAATCGCAAGAGGTTTGACTACACATGGAATAACTTAATGCTCACGGTTGCCATAAACGCAATAGGTTCAGCTACCCGTGGTGTTATTTTTTAAAGAAGTTTGTACATTTTTTGAATGTATCGTTAATTTTTTCTGAAGTACTTTTATGAGATTTATAATCAGTACATTCCTTAAACATTTCGTCCATATTATATTTAGATTTACTATCTACTTCTGTTTTACTATCGCTCCAATTTTACTTTTTAGAGGAAGAATCAATGTCAGAGTTACTGTTTTTCGATTTATACGTTATTTCGGAGGAGGTAAACCTATAATAATTTTTATCCAATCAAATATTTTAGATATAGTACTACGTGATGTCCTATAACTGCCTTCTTATATATTTTCATAATCATATTTTACAAAGATCTATTTGTGGTCTATTTATTGATTTCAAAATAATTTTTACATTAATCTAACTTTTTATTTTTTATTTTATATTATTTTTACTTTTAAACTTTTTTATTATTTTTAAATTTTTTATAATTTTTTTTGAATCTTATATATTTTTTTTAATTTTTATTTATATAATTATATATTGATTTTCTGTGATTTGCTGAGAAGATATAACCAAATTTATCATTAAATTTATTTACACTAACTTGAAACCTACGTCTATCTACAGCCATGAAATACCATGTTTTATCTTTTCTATATTCATAAACCAAGTTATTTTTATCTTCTAATATAAATATAGTTGGTATGTTACAAAAAGTTACAAACTTTTTTAGCTTGCCCATATTTTAAAATTAATTCAAGATTTTAAAAAATTTGCAGAATCAACAATGTCTTGTCATTCACTTTCTTCCTCATCAATTTTTAAATTGTTAAACTCTAAGTTTCTTATTACAGTTTTATCTTGATTTAACCAAACTCATTATTAACTCGTAATTATCTTTTATTATCTTAATTTCGTGCTCATTTAACCATACGTCGGAAGTTTTGAATTTATTGTTTTATTAATGTTGATGAAGTTCCTTATGGATTTTGTAATCACAAGAGTTCGTCAACCAATTTGTTTTACGCCAATTTTGTTTTTAAAAAGTCTATTTGCAATCCACCGGAATTCGGTTGGATAAACACATATACCAAATCTTGTTGCTTTATCTTCCTTTGTGTAATTACGTTTGTCTACGAGAATTTTCTCTTTATTCTCAACTACAAGTTTCGAAACCTTAAGAAATTTAGTATACTGATAATCATTACAATCATTATTTTCTGTTACATTGCTGAATAAAAAAACACTATTTAAACATTCCCAATACATAACTATTACTGATAAAAACAGTTTGCGATCTGTTGAATAAATTGTTAGAATTATCAATATAAAGAGTAACAAATATGTTGTACATATTGTTTTCATGCTAATTTTATTCTTGGATAGGAATCCTATTTATAGGTTTAGCTATTAATACTAACTTATATCTATTTTCTCAGAATCAATTAATATTTTATTCTTGGAATAAATGATTTTACTTTAAAAGTTTGACATACGTTTTAACTATTTCATCATTGAAACTAGTGTCATTTGTGAATATTAAAAAGAATTGGTAACAACTAAATCCCTTGAATCGCACGGTTGCATATAAAACATAAAAATTACCACAAGTTGTTGATGATATACTTTGTAAACTTATTGTACTATAGACCCAACCATTGGGGCTGTTTTTATTAAAGTAAGTTTCAAATACTTTAAATGGAAATAACCCAAAAGAGTCAAAGTAATCCGATTACCCTTATTGATTAATTGTTATTCAAACCGAATGTTCTCCTGGTTCTGTAGAGATGTCACTATTCACAATTATTGTTCCAAATTTAATAATTGGTATTTTATCAATTGGAAAAACTCCTTTGAAGTTATTATATACGTTTAAACAATTATATAGTTCTATGGAATTCATTAAAAAATTTTAATACCAACTCTCTCGTAATTTATTTCAATCATACTGTCAAATTCACTTTATACTAGAATATTTATAGGTTCAACTTATGGAAAAGCGAACTTATCTTCAATTCTTAAATTCCCATAGTTTATTGGAGACAGATATCCAGCAATTCCAGGGCCTTCATTTAAGTCGGGAGAAAAATTAAAACCAAAAATAGTAAATCCGTTTTCAAAGCCGAATCTATTAATGTCAATCGCAGTTTCCCCTTTTGTTGAAGAAGTAATATTACTGTTACCAATAGACACAGTTACTTGTTTGATCACTGAATGAAGTAAATTATTTACAGGACAAATAAACTTCGAGTCCTCGAAACTTATAGGTTTATCTTTATCAGCTTTTCCCTTTCGAAATATATCAAACCTTACTTTCAAATAAATCTCAGTTTCACGAAATTGAATATTATTATCATGTCCAGTATTAATTTCGAAAGTTATGACTGATGTAGCATTATTTATAGTAGAAATATGTCTATACTCAACTGGATTATCTATTATAACAGTCTGCGAACAGGTCATAGTCTGGAAGTGCAACTTGATTAACTTTATCCGAATGTTTTGACATTTTAATAACGAAAAATTATTTTAAGTTTTTTCTTGTTTTTCTTTTTAGCCCACTTTTTAGATTTCGCGGCACTTTTTTTCTTGGTTGAAACTTTTTTTTAACTTTCTTTTTCTAGTTCTATTTATAGATTTAAGCTTAGTTTCAGAATTTTTTTTATTAATCCTAAACTCTTTATTTCTTTTAATATATTTTCTTTTTCTAACTCCCTTACCAATTTGTTCAGACATAGAATTCAGCTTATTAACTACTTCTTTCCCACAACTTTACCAGATTCATTTAGTCTGTTTATAGTAGATGTTTAAAAAGACTCTCCATCTAATAAATCTGACCCAATATTAGCAACTGTTTTCATTCCAATTTTGGCAATATACTGCAAGGCTGGTTTTAGAATTTTTAAGGAACTTTTCCATGAGTTACCTGTTTGATAGCGGGAACCAGAAAATCCTGTTATACCAGAACCTATTTGATTTACATAGTAATCTATGTACTCGTTTTCTTGATGTTGAACCATTTTTAAATAATAAAGTATTAGCACTTATTTCTATTTATAGATTTATTGCTTTTTTAAATGCAAGTCTATACGGACCCTACCAAACTTGAAAGGAATTAAATTATCTGTATCATCTTTAATAGCAATTTCTATGTTGTTTATTTCACTTAATAAAACAGGGCGATACTGTGGATTTTCGTATCTTATTACACATTGTTCGCCAAATTTAATATTGTTTGGAACCTCAACAACTCTTAAAATTTGAGAACATGTATTGCCAACATAGGATGGATAAACTATGTTAGAGTACACATAGAGAGAATGATAACCACGAGTGATTTCAATAGGATGAAAGGCCTCATTTATCTGATTTTTGTCCATTTTTTTAAAGTCATACATTGTATTTTTCACTGTATTATTAGTTTTATAAAATAAATTATTAGTATCTCTTCTTGATATTCCTAATAAGCTATTAAATTCTTCGCCAAATGTAGGATACAACTTAATAAAATTTTCCGTAGATCCAGGAATTAATTATATTTTAGTATTAGTTTTATTGTAAAATATTTGCGGAGCTTTAAAACTTTTAATTTTCCTTAGCTTTTTATTTAATGCATCAATCAAAACATGCTCTGATTCGTAGTAACCTTCTTTAATGTTGAAATTGTAAACTGTTTCGTAGCTTTCGGCAAAACATTTAGGTTCATAAATGTTTCCAAACTCATCGCAAAAATGTGATTGGATGTCAATCCAAAATATTGTACCAACTTTTCGTATACAAAATCTCAGATATGCCTACCACCCATTTTCCTTCTAACTTTATTCTTTGATTAAGAATTGTAATATATTCTGATAAACTATTTGAAGGAAACTCTTTTGTTATTACATTACTGGGAAGAGTAATATATGTCTCATCGAAGTTAATCTTTAATTTATATGATTTTTAAGTCTTAAAAAATTAGAAATAATATAATTTAAATTTTTCAGAAAGTCAATGTTATTAAATAGACACCTCTACTATTGGCTTATTTATAGACTTTAAATGATCTACATTGTCAGTTTTAAGTTTAGGGTTTGGCATAATATAACCTAAGGAACTAGTTAAAAAAACAATCCACAAGTTTTGGTTCGCCCACTGAAAAGTTAATATTATTTAACATACAGTTGTCACCATAAAATTAATAGTAACTTGAACAATGAAAAGAATTAATTCTGCTTTGCATACTTTATTTAAGCATATCATTTTAAACTAACTATATCTTTATCTAGTACCCAAAAGTTGAACGAATTGGGATAGTTTAACCACTTTACAAAATGTTCTTTTTTATTTTTAACTTTTCTCGTTTTAATAATTTTCTCAATTCTATGTAAGTTTTCATTTACTTTTTGAATTTCGTTCGGATAAAACTTTTGTTTCAATAATTTACCAGAGTAGTCTTTTATTTTATATACTTGAATAGAGTTATTTATAGGTTTATTTATTGTGTATATTTGATCACTCCAGTTGGGGTAATAGCCTTTTTCAAGTGGTCCAACGGTATACTTTTTTCTAACTTTATCACCAGAGTGGAGAATTGTCTTTTTATTGGTTATTATCATTTCTCTTTCGTTTTCTAATCCATATAAATTTTTAAAAACAATTTTTTCGTTGTTTTCATCCACTTGAATTGGCTTCATTTTAATAGATCTATGGTACGAACTATTGTAAGACTTGATAAAATTTTGAAGTTCATCAATATATTTTCTAGT
>JAQIXJ010003318.1:0-13095 GCA_034700185.1 Phthiracarus laevigatus
CAGCGCTCGAGCGTGCCATGAAAGTGAGCGTCGAGCGTACTCATTTTACCGAGCGTGAGGGCGAGCGTTGAGCGTCATTTTTTTGCCGAGCGTGAGCGCCGAGCGTGCCCATCACTGGTTATAGCATTAAAAGTACAGTTAAAATATATTAGACTGAATAGAGAACAGCAGTTCTTCAGAAACGTCTCACAAAAAAGTTTGAGTATTCAAACTTAAATATAATTAACAATTATGAATAAATCCAAATTTGATTAATTTACTTCAAACAATGTTAATTTGTAAGAAAAAATTAGGCTTTGTTGATGTTGAGAGACTTTTTTTGAATTATATATCATTTTTAGAAACAATAGAAAGTGATTCAATGAAAGCAACTTAAAGTAATACATGATAGTGTATAATAACTAATTTTTATAAATTAAATTAAAAATTTTTCAACGAATTTGGACATTTTTTCAAACGATTAATAAACGATTTTGCACCTTTTTTCTAACGATTTTAAATGCCCTACTTAACACATGAATTAGGCTAAGTTACAAATTTTATTAATTTATTTAATTTCAAAAAATAAATAAAATCCGCATTAATTTTTGTTATCAAAATCAAGCAATATTTTACATGTTCAAATGTTATTTGCGCAAAACCGAAATCTTTAAGTGTAAAACAAATTAAAAATGAAAGTAAGGATTATTTAAGCAAAAAAAAGAGAAAATTCGCGTTAAGGAAAAAGATAAATGTTTATTCATATTATCTGAATAGCAAAATATTCGATTCCACTTTAGAAAAATTTATTCAAATAAAAATAAAAATAATTTCTTCGTTCACACAGCGGTTTTGCATTATTTCTATTGATAACGATTTTCGTCAGAACTGTTGTCGAACAAATCAATGCATTATTTATTAATAATTTGCGAAGAAAGTTTCAAAAGGCAATTTAATCGTTTTTTGATGTCTCCATCAAATTGCATTCACATTTTTTGTTGCATTTGAAGGTTAATTTTTTGATAAGCGGTTAGAATTAACAATAATTAGATGCTTAAAATCCTAACTGTCAGAACATTTACGAATTTTGATTGTGGATTTTATTTTTTTGTTTTTGGTTTATTTTAATTTTTCTTCGCAAAACTTTCAATACTATATTAGATTGATTCTAATAGCTTACTCAATCAGCTATTTATAAACAGGGATTTGTGTCAGTGTTGCTCAAATCAAACTGTTAACATCACATTATTAACTCATCGTTTGTTAAATAGTGAAAGTTAATCGAATCGCAAGCATATTTACCAAACAAACGTTTTGATGAAATATTTACATTCTTTCCAATAAATTATTTTTTGAAAAAATATTTCCCTTCAAATCTAAATTATTGCGTCATAAAACTTTTTTAAAATCAGGTGCCAATCATTTTATTCGTTTAGTTCTTGAAAGAATTTCTATAAAAATGTGTCGTTTCAATAGTTTTAGTCCGGTTTTTTTTCATTAAGTTTATCAATTATCTCAATAAATATCTAAATTGTGCATAAATTGATAGAAACAGGATTTTCCCTTAAGTGCATGTTTATTTTAGTCCAAAATAAATCGGTATTTTTTATGCGTATGAAATGATTTCAATAAACTATTTCATGAATTTGGTAAAAGGAAATGAAAACCACAGCATGATTTATTAAGAATTTTAAAATTTAAAAGTACCGTTTTTTTGGCCAATTAAATACTATTCAGTAATATGTTTTGTTATCCATAACAACTATATTCTAAGAAATATAGTTCTACGTATTTAATAATAATGTTATGGATTTACCATTACGTTTTCACTAAAATAAATACTTTGTAATGTCAATTAATTTACAACCAATAAGCCCACACAACAATATAAAAGTGGAAAAATTACTTAAAAATATTGGAATCCAATTTCAAGAAATAAATTATAGTCGCATATCTTTTTTAGAACACCATAAAACACAACGGAATACTCGTAAAGAATATTTCATTCTTATTTTAACTGTTAACTTGATTTGTTTATACGGTTTATATTTAAAAATAATTAGATCGATTAAATTTTGGCTATTAAAAAACTAAATTTTCTAAGTGATATAATGTCACGTAATAAAACTATATAAATAAAAGTTCATTTGTCCCAGATTTAAATCTTAACTTTAACAGCTAATGGCTATGGAGTATTTGCCTAAAACAGCAACAAAACTTATATTTACACAAATAGCTTATGGGCTTATTACTTATTAGTGCCTACGTTATGACAAATTAAGAAAAAATTAAGTAATTATAAAAATTAAATTAAACGGAGTAATTTTCAAGTAATACTAAAATAATCGAACAAATTATTTTATTTCATTTAATTCCTTTACAGCTAACTTTTCACATGTTTAGCAGTGATGTAGATTCGAAAACACTATAAGTAATTAAAGTTTCTAAATAATTTTACTTTTAAAAATTTCGCAATTGTGGTTTAAGCGATAAATTAAAATATTGATTAATTATTTTTAATCGGAATACGCATAAAATATAAAATTCAATAACAAAATTTAGTTTTATTGGAAAATAATCAAAAAAATTACGATATGAAAAGTTATCAAAACTTTGACGAATAACGTCATTCACTTTCCAATCAACACTTTGAAATTTTATTATTCTCAACACTTAAAAAGAAATTCAATTTCATAATGAAGTGATGTGATGTGAATTTATGTTTTTTTTTTCGGAAACACGTAAACGAAATTCCCATAAAAAATTACATAATATTTACATTGTTAATAATAGCCATAAATATTAATAAAGCAATAAAAAATAACACATGTAAGTAAATCATTCATGTTTTAAAATCAATTTATATTATATTTAAGCCATTTCTTGATTTTCCCCATAATCTTATTAACAGTTAGTCATTATTTTGATATCTTTTGTGATTCCATGATTGATCGATATTTTAAATTAATGGATTATTTACTTGTGCAGAAAAAATGAGGCAATCTTTACAGTATATAACATAGCATTGAAAAAAAATAATATTCATTTAATATAGAAAAATAAACAACTTTTAGGTGAGAAATATTTATTTGAATTGTAGCTTAATATCCAATACATTTATAACATGCTCTCACGCGATTAAACAATCAACAACCAAATAAGCAACAATAAAACGCTTATAAAAATATTTTATTGCTTTTCTCACATCAACCAAATGTTTAGCATAACTACAGTTACGAAAACGAAAACTTTCAATTTTACGAATCTGTTAACTATAGTTAAATCGGGTGTGAATTGCTTTTGGGTCTGGAAATTTTGGACGGAAGCCCCAAATAAATAATTAATTCACAATATAAACTAATTTCAATTTTTTGATTAAAAGATTTAATATTAAAATTGATTGGAAAATCTGTATAATATTCGATCGTTAGTGGAAATTATATGGATTTAGTAAAAGTTTCGTCGACACATTTTTAAAAAATTATGCCGACTGTCATGATTTAAAATTCATTGACTGATTAGACTTTCTAAAAGCATACGAATAAAATCCAGGCACGCAATGATTAGAAATTTTAGTCATGTTTTATTTAAAAGTTAACGTATAAAAAAATGAAAGCATACTGCAAATACACTAAAAAATTTTTATTATGGCGTCTAAGAATTCACACAAAAAAATACTTTATTATTTTATTATATAGCAAGCCGTTTACGGTATATTCTTATTAATGACATTTAAATAAAAGAAACTATTAAGGAATTCGTAATGAAATTAAAAAAATAAAAAATACTGAAAAAAGTTTGTAATTAAATTGTCAATAATATCTGAGTAGAATTCGAACGTCATATTCGAGCGTACAATTACTATGAAAAAGGTTTCTTTTAAAGAAATTGTTTACGCAATCTTTTAATTATAGTAAAGATTTCTACACTATATTAACGTTTATACAAAATAATTGGATGATTATTAACGACGCAATGAACAAATTAATAATAATTTTTATATTAAATAATTATACATAAAAAAACACTTAATCGACACACGACTAATGTGGCACTAATTTTAATGATAAAACGGGTGAAAATGGATTCACTGAACACTAACCACACAAAACACAGCGAGATATCAAACCTCGTCAAACTTATCCTCATTATTATTAGAGTGTTCACTCTCGACATCCACTTTTCTGAGCGCTGCATATCGTCGCCGCATAAAGATAAAAGCGGCCACAACGGCAATGATTATGATAAGGAGAATAAAGACGAAAAGCGATATAACAATAATGTGCGGAACGTAACAATAGATAGTTCCTGGTTGATAGTGTTGGCACACTTGCTCTAATGCGGGCATGAATTTGACTGGAAGTGTGTGCAACTGCTGAACACTGGCGTCATGGCAACGATCTTTAGCCGCATTCACCCAACAGTCTCTCACCATCCATGTGCCGCAACACTTGAGCATAACGCCAAAGTCCGAGTTCTCGTCGATGTACTTTAGCGCGAATTCTCCCCTCTCTTGAGCCTCTCGATTGCACGCACTAAAGTCACTCTTGATTGTTGTGAAGCAATCAACCAAACTGTTATATTCGGCTAATTTGTCTAAACTAAACATTTCTAATCCAGGTCTGGTCTCCGCGCAACTTATACGCGATATAAATAATGCTAATATTAATACTAATAGCGAACAAATCATTTTTAGTATTTTTTTGCAAGATTAATGCAGTAATTGAGTATAAATTATTTTAATTGTGAGCGCAAAAAAAGTTTTGCTTGTGAAAACTTTTTGTTGCAAACAAACTTTAGTCGTGAACACACAATAATAAAAAATGAAAAACTTTTTTGAAAATAAGAAATAGTTTTATGCGACACTACATAGCCATAGATGTCATTTAACTGGCAGACAGTGGTTAAATATGGCAATAATTTGAGAATGAAAAGCTTCAAATCGAGCCAAACTACACGTTTTTAGGTTTCTTCACTTCCACTCTCCTTCTCGTTTGGGCCGAAGCAGAAGCGACGTGTGATTAGCCATAAGCGCAAATAACATTTTTAAGTCGCATACCATATGACTTGAGTGGTAATAACAAGTTTGGTGCGTATAAGCTTATAGTCACAAGGCTGATACCCTCGAGCGTGTGTTTGTTGCCGAGAAAAACAGTTTGGCTAGTTTTTCTTTTGATGCCCAATCGAAACGTATTGCTGGCTATACATTAAAAGGCTCATTAGGCATAGCGATCACGATCATTGCGAAATAAGGGGAGACAGGTTACCAATCCTATAGAGAATAACTCAAAGGACTACTCTTTCTTGGAAGAATCCATAAAATGTGAATCGTAGAGCTGTAGATCGTTTTTTTTAATTTAGAAAAACAAAAAATAAAACAAACTTAATTCCCCTGAAAGTGTCATTAAAATTTTAAAGCTTTTTTTGTTACCGCATTGGATTAAACTTTCCAAAAACAACAACAGTAATCTAATTTGGAAAATTTTGTTTCTATTTTAAGAATTTCGATATTTTTTTGATGCGGAATTTGAAACTAGCTCTTAGGATTAAAACTATAAACTATGCTCGATCGAAGTGTAGGTCAATGTGTAAGTAGATTCCACTTTAGTGTCCCGTAGCTCTCTTTAACTGATTTTTTTCAGTTTTTTGCTCCAAATGTTACATAAAGCGAATAAATATATGGCTTTAAAATATTTTGGTCTGCTGGGAAAAAATGTGCATTGATATTTTAAAGTTTAATAAATAAACACTAAACTCAAAATTTCAAATGTACGGCAGTAAAAGTGAAGGCCAACGAATTTTTGAGCAAAATTTGAAATGCTTTTAGCTTTCAAAACATAAGCTTATTTTTGGTTGCACTGTATTATTGCCACTAAAACCTGTGCAACATATTCGAATAACGCTTATTTTACTGATTAGCGTATTGAAAAAAAAAATTCTGAGTATAAGGTCAAAGTCCTTGATCTCTAAGAAATGTTAATTTGAAAAATTCATAAAAACTTTGATCATATCTTAAAACAGCCAAATAAACTTAATAACAAAAAAGTTTTCATTCTGCAGACAGAAAGGAGTGGTTTTCGAATAGCAATTATATAAAAAAATACAGGCAAAGCATTAGCCCAATAATAATTTACTAATCTCTTTTTTTTGCTGAATGTTAGCTAATTAATTTGAGATTGACTACTTAATCATATTGAAAACAATTAACTATTTACAAGCAATTAGAAACTGGCTAATGTAATATTAGCCACTAGTTTGCAAGCAATACAACTTACTAGCAATATTTTTAGGTCATTTGTGATATTTATATGTTCGTTTATGTTTTTCTTAAGTTTTTTTCAAATGTTTCTAATAATGCTTATCATTGTTATATATGAATTATAAATGCTATTTTGTCCATTTCATATTCAATACTAATATTGTTCAACTCTTTAAACCTTTTATTATAATTATGATTTTACTGAAATTCATTGAAATTTGTATTTATGTGACTACAAAGCCAGTTATTTTTAACATTCCCTTATATTACTTTATTTTAGGTGAAAACAATTTAAACTCTTTGAACAGATTATATTACATTTGAAATAATAAAAAAAAAAGGTTTACGATTGAGTAAAATCTGTTTTTAGCGTAACATTTCGTTTTATTTTTACCTGTGTTGTGTGATTTTTTTTTACTATCAGCTTAGTAAAAGTTTATAATAAAATGAAAATTTCAAACATCATAACTAAGGTTATTATTTATTGTATGTAATTATTTTAAGCAAAAAAATAATTAAATTGAAATAATAGTTATTTACCGGTAAATAGATAAAAATTTTCGTATAATTTCAGATAACTCCCGGATGAGACTTAAGTTTAAATTTGATGACCTTATTTAAAGATTTTTGAATACCTAATTAAATGGCGAGCAAAAATCTAAGGGACGGTTTATTTATACAGTTCAGGGAATTAATTTTTAGCGCACATAGTTTTTCGGTTTGTTTTGTTTTCTTTTGTTGAAACACATGGTTTTATTTTGATCCAACTTTTTAAAACGTGTTTTTGTATTATTTTGATTTTAATGATCGGAAAAAATGTTAAAACCGATGTAATAATATAGCTTTACGTTTAATTATCAAATGGTTTATTTAGCGTACGAACAAATTGTGCGAAAATACTACCAAAATCGTTACGCGTTTGATTCGACACCAGTTTTTATAATAACAATCAGTTTAATTCAGGTTTGTTTACATAAATATTTCACACGTGTGTTTGAATCGTGAATTGAATTTATAGTTATTATTTCTAGTTATCATGTTTTGTTTACTATACCGTCGCATACAACGAACAGAACGCGACCACAACTGGATTATCGATTCCCATCGACAGTGTGTTGATCTATCGTCCCGACAAACGAACCCAAATCTGGAGATATTTCGCGTACACGCTCTTGCATTCAGGGTTTGTTTATTGTCATTAACCATGATTTTCAATCAAAATATCTTATTCCATATAAAAATTAGTGAAAACCGTAATTTTCTTATGTTCTCAAAGTTGGATTCATTTAATATTTAATTTATTGGTGCAACTATTGGTTGGTTTACCATTAGAGTTAGTTCACGGATCCGTACGAATCGGTGCCGTTTATATGTCCGGCATTTTAGCGAGTAATTCTATAGATTTATTAAATTTATGATCACAATAATAATAATGATGATAATTACGATTACGATTAGGTTCATTGGGGGCATCAGTGTTTGAACCAGAGGTTTATCTGATGGGCGCATCTGGCGGTGTATACGCTTTATTATCTGCTCATTTGGCTAACGTTTTCCTCAATTATAACCATATAGAGCTCGGAATGTTAAGAGTGTTTGGAGTGCTATTAATAGGTTAGCAAATTTGTAAATATTTAATATAAGCTTACCCTACCCTACCGTCCATTCCAAAGTTAACGCACACCACACTAATGGGTTGTGATTTTTTAGTAAACAGCACTTTAACTTATGTAAAACGCGTCTAATATTCCACATTTTAAAACAGTTTTATGACATTTTACATAAAAATTACCTTAAATTTTAAATTCTGAATCTAAATTTCTTTGTTAATTCCCAGTATATATTATAAACAAGATCGACGACACATTGACAGAGTGCTCACAGTCTTATCTAAGAAAATAAGTTTATTTTAAAAATACTTTAATTAATAAATAGTCAAAAATTTTCCAAAATGTCAAAATTAAGGAATATTTGAGTATAAAATACGTGCAAAATTCAATGTTCAAGTTTAACTTTGGAATGGACGGTATATGTGGAAATGTGTTTTAATTTAATTGTTTTTTTGCATGCACAGTATCGGCTGATGTCGTGGTCGCTATTTATGGCAGATATAGGGAAATGAAAGGGTTAGCGGTTAGTTATGTGGCTCATCTGTGCGGAGCAATGGCTGGACTAACCATCGGTTTGTTAGCGTTGAAAAACAATGACCAAAAATCTCATTACCGCACCATTTGGTGGATGGCGTTCGTAGTGTATGGCGCATGCTTTCTATTCGCTATATTTTATAATGTTAGACATTAGATTTTAAGTTATTTTATTTATTTTTTTAGTCATTTAGAAATTTACTATATCTCAGGGAAATTTTTTTATATATTTATTTACTTAACATAGAATTTTTTATATTTAACGTAACATAATAACGTAAGTTTAGACGATTCTCATGATTAACTTATTTTTTATGGCCAGTTTATAACTCGTTTCGTTTTTGTATATTTTTAACAATAAATATAAATAATAAATAAAATATGCAAATATTATGGCATACAGTAAACCATTTATTTAATCCATTATATCGTATGACACACGCATAAACATTATTTTTAAAAAAAACTTTTCGATATATTGTTGGATATTTTTCGCGCATAATAAAACATTTATGCACTCTTATCAATAAAACATTTTGGTATCTGACATCTGTATGGCTCTAATGATGCGTATTCGCTGATGCGTTGTTTGCTCGAGCATTCCGCTCGAAAATCTCATCTCAAATAGTGTGTGGGCATATATATATTACCACGACTATCGAGCGGTTTTAGCCTATTTTTAAATTAAAATCGCAAAATAAATAGTTTTAAGATAAAGTCGAGGTCTAATTGAAAATGAAATGAAATTTGTTGAGTATTTTTGTGCCAGTTTTACGCAAAGTTATATTAATTGATGAGATGAAATGGTTATGCTGCTTATGCTCGGTAACTCGTTTAACTCTCGCGCATTGTAACCTTATCTTTGTTGCTCTCAGTACCTAAGCGTTAAACATTGATTAAGACATTTATACCATATACTGTTTAGAAAATGTCAAATTTCAATGCTTAGGTTTAATTAGGGTAAAATTGGCTTTTTAGATAATTGATAGCATCAAACACACACACAACCTCTTATATATAGGAATTTGAGTTCTATAAATAATAAATATTTACTTATCTATTATTTATAATTGGATAAAAGCATCTCTTTATTTAATGAAGCATTTTTAAACACTACCTGTAATAATGTAATAGTAAACCTGTATTAATGCGTGAAATGATTATTTGATCGGAATTTTTGTATGCGTTTCATTAATAAATGCGTGATTATTATATGTAAAGTAAATGCTAAATAGTTGGGAACAAAAGTTTTTTAATTTTTTTTTATGTAAAAACATATATTAATTAAAAATTCATTTAATAATTAAGTCCCATTATTAAAATGTAATTTACGAGCGGAAAGAGGAAATACGGAAAGCGAATATAGTATGTATGACGTGAATGACCGAAAACACACTAATTTAATATGCATGGCGTGGTTTTTATAATTTAACTCAAAAACTTCAGCTCATCTGAATTTTTGAATATCTCGGATGTTTTAGAGTGAGTTTAAAAAAAAGAAATATCGCTCCGCTATTTTGTTAAGCAGCATATCATTTCCATAATTCAATATAATCTTTTTAATATTAGTTCAATACACAATACGCGCGTATTATATATATAATATTGTTGTTCGCATACTTCGAAAAATATAAAGAAGCAAATAAAATAAAATAAAATGTAAATAGAAATTTGATAAAAGAGAGTGTAGTGTAGGAAACATTTTTTTCTTCTTTCGAACAAAAACGGGGTTTTTATGTGAAATGTTTCAATGCAATCATTTATATAAAATCTATTACAATAATTTTTTGATATATAAATATATGGATACTGTTACAAATAAAGTATAATAGTAGTGTCGGTCTCAAAATTCTCTAATGTTAATGTTGGACGCATTCTTTATTGCCGTCAAAGAATCCAGTGTTCGAATGAATATTCTCGCTACAAAATAATACGTAATTTAAACGTTGAAAGTTTTGCATCGATTCTACATTCAAACCTAGAGTTTGTATGTTGAAAACGGTGTTTTTTTATATAAGATAATATCGAAAAGTTCTATGAAAAACAAATAAAGATTTATTGATAATGTCATCTATTGATATTTTACTTTAAGATTCGACATTTTCCAACTCAAACAGATTTATTTTAGTTCGGGTAATATTAGAGATAGAGATAAAAAAGTTCCGGTATTTTTTTACGGCAACTATTCAAAAGGTTGAATTCTTAATAATGTCAAAGTACTCATTGAGTTTTTAATTCGATAAATTTATCATCACTAGAAAATTAATGTTGTTTCCAAAAATTCTACATATAGGAATGGGTCAGATCTTTTGTATTGTACTGTTACAGTATGAGTACTGTTAGTATTGTTTGATTAATATTCGATTATTGAGTTAATTTAGCTTAACTTTAATAATTTTGCACATAAGTATATTGTAACGTTTATGGGATACTTTAAATGTATACATCATTACTGACCACATATGCAGAGTCTTTTTGCTTTATTAGTCGGGATTTAGAGTTGATTTTGCGTATATATATTGATCATATATTATCATTAATTGTGTCAAAAAATTACTAAATTACTTTGCCGTATATGGTGTGTTAAGGGCATAACAATTTTTACCGTATACTGAACCTATAGTTATGTAAATTTATTCTATTCGTATTACTCCAACAAATTAACCGCATTTGTATTTTGGTATGCAAAATGAAAACCGATATACCGTGTGTATTATACACTCGTATCAAAAATAAAACTTTTCGATTTCAAAAAACTTTAAATTTTTGACCAATAGTTGCAATAATAGCCGCCGATAATACGATAATCCACACATACAAACGCATACACACCAAATGATATGTATCTTTCAATTTTTTCTTTCTGTTCAGTTTCGATATAGATATTTTTTTCGTTTTTTGATGAGTTATAGATTTTTATTTTATTTATAGATTGTCAGTTTAATAGTGAGATCTGGGACGCGTAAATAATAGAATAATGACAAGTGATATGTTTCCGATGGCATTTGTCTTTTAGATGCGCACTTAAGAATACTATGCTATTCCATAAAAGTAAGATTTATATATAGTTATCATAACGTGTAAGGCTTAAGAAAGTGACTTTACATTCCCAGCCAAATAAAATTTATAGTTAATATTTTGCTTTAAAAATAAAATTAGACAAATTTATGATGTTATAGGAATTGTTGTTTTTTGATTATAATGATTACAATGCTGTTTTCAATATTTTATTGTTAATAATGGTAAAACTTATTCTAAATAAATCACAATTTAACTAACAAATTAAGGACCACAAAATTCAGGGTAAAATCTAGCAAAATTGTGAGGGATTCTGGGCGTGAAAAACAGCGTTTTCAGGACGAATTCGGGCAATATAAATATTATATTTTTCAAACGAATTTTCTTATTACTTTTTATTACCACAGTAGCTTAAAACACACCCTTATATAACTTGAAACAATTGAAACATATCGACTTAAAATTAAGTCAGGCACAAATAAATATTGATTTCGACTGGCAATATTTTCACTATGGGCCATATTTTATTCTATTTCTACAAGAAAACATTGGTTTTAAATAAAATTTTCGGGATAATTATTAGCATTTCGTGGGATTCAGCCAAAAATAAAGGTGATTAAATTAATCGGTTTAGTATATAAACTATTTTTCAAAGTTTTTCCATAAGAAAATATATTACTACCCTAATATCGCGACAATAGCCCGCACTAATGTATAACTCGCACACAATAAATTTATAAAATTATGTATAGCCCGCACCAAAAATCTTTTCATAAAAGAAGATTTTAGCTGATGCAATAAATGTTTTTTTCATACTTTTCAGCAATACAATGATTTGTTAAAAAACGACGTGGAATAGTTAGATCAAAATATAATTTAGGTATATTATCGATTTTGATGAAAATTTTAAGGGTTTAGTTAAAATTTCTTAATTTTTATTTAATTATACATTAATAAAATGAATAATTATAGAAACAATTTTCGTGTATTGCCCGCACAATCAAAATTTTGAAAAATTTTATTTTATTTAATGTATAGCCCGCGGGCTATTTTCGTGAAATTAGGTTAATTAGATTCGCGAGATATCAAATTCTGTTGTCCTTTCTAATATATACGTAAATTAGTTTTAAAAATTTCAAATTATTTTTCTTAACATCACTTTATAAAGAATATTTTTAAGAACTATGCTTCATATAAAAATACAGTAACTATTCCTTTTGATAACAATTACATTGATATGCCAACATATATTTATATATAAATAAGATTACTAGTAATAGTAAACTCATTGATAGAAAATTGCGGAAATCATTTTTGAGTAGACAGAATATTATTGTGTCCTAATATATGATACTATACAGTAATATCTTTACTTAATTTTGATACGAGACGCGACTTGAATATCAGTACATTCATAACATTCATTACTATTACTGGAGTTAGCAAATACTTCTGTACATTTTTGTAATTTTTTTATTGTCAACACAGTTTCGTTTTTCTTGTTCTCGTTAATTTAATCAGCAATTATTGCAATAATGTAAATTAAACAATAACGGAACATTCATAGAGAGCTCACTTTTCTTAGGATAATGCATACTTATGTACCAAAAATAAGTTTTCAGCCAATATAAAAAATGCAAAATCCGTTTATTAATAAAAGAAATAGGTGAAATCCCTTTATTATAAAACTTATCA
>JAQIXJ010003319.1:0-13092 GCA_034700185.1 Phthiracarus laevigatus
ACAGACAGACAGACGGACAGACGGACAGACATACCCAAATCCATATATCTGACAAATTTGCAAAGTCAGATAAAAAATTTCCCCCATAGAAGTCATTTCTCATTTTTTAGGTGGGGTGGTCAACTTTTTGAGAAATAATGGGGGTAACCCCCTCCTGACCCCCCTCTGGGACACCCTGGCCATTCACTAATGTTATTCTCACAATTTGTACTACTAATCTGAAAATTCTGAATCAAACAAATGTAAGTACTAATAAGTAACTATCAATACAATAAAGCCTGACATGTGATTTAGAAATCGGCTAGAATTTAAAATACCAAAGAAAAGCTGGCAATGAGAGATAAAGAATGCATAATAAACCAGCAAATAAATAATAATTTAATTCGATGTCTAGCACTTTTAAATTTATAAATAATTGCGTTAAACATTAAATCCTCAAAATTTGTCATTATCCGCATATTCGTCAGTAAAGTCGCTGTCTTCGCCATTAAAAAAAGTGTCAATCGAGATATCGGACATTCTTTTTTTGTTAGGCATAACTTTTGTAAGTTTTTTAGGACTACGTTTAGTTGCAAACTTTGCTATAGTTTTTGGCGCTTTACTTTTGAAGTGAATAATTGTATTTTCGGTCACAATTGTTTCAGTCCTTATCGGATTTTCCTCGAATATTGTCGAATCAGTAACAGCAGATTCACTGAGCGATACAGTATTTTGCTGATCCACATTTATCTCCTCGTTATTTCGCGCTACAGTTTTCGAATCAACATTATCCTGATTTAATAATGATTTAGCCACAAGCAGACGAACAGTTAATCGATTTGGCTTCTTTTTGTTAAATTGAAAATTATTGAACGACACTTGAACTTTTTTCTGTACTGGATTACGATTAATGTGTTTGTGTACGTAATCCAAGCTTAGATCTCTGTCAAATATATTCGTTGGCCTACTTATTTTAGTAGTTGTCGGTGAGATAGGTGTGGAAGTAAAATCGATTTCTTTGAAATTGTTTTTAGATGTGGCGGTATAATCAGACTCATCTGTAAAGTTGGTTTCAATATTCGCTGTAGTCCTAAAATTAGTATCAGTTTCAGTGTTCGTTACTTCGGTAACCCTTTCACTTCCTTCAGAGATACTCTGATGGTGCTGCTCTTCATTTGGCGGCTCATTATTGTGATCACCATTGCTCTCTATATTTTCTTGTTTCTCAGGCACCATAGCATCGCTTAATGGTTTTTGCCATAATTGATCGTCATCTACGTATTTAAATAGTTCGTCAAACTCTCTGTCAAAAGCGGACTCTTTCTCAACAATACCTTTTGGCCTCATTTTCGAGAACAGTTTTCGCTTAATTTTGGTGAACATGGGAACACTGGGTGGTGCAGTAAAACCCATCCCAGCTTTCGCAAGTTTCGGTTTGCCAATTTTGGCTAACGATACGTTATCGTTGGATACCACAGCGCTCACCAGCGCACCGCTGCTCTCCTCGTTTGATTCCCCATCATTAATTCTTGCAATTTTTGCGGACGCCTTCACAAAAGTTGACGAACTTTTATTAATTACTGTGGCGTTACTCGAGTCTTTGGCTTTAAATGTTTGAGGCCTAGCGCTGTGCGAGTGATTGATAATTTTTGAGGTAATTAATACAATCGTGCAGAACATTAGTTTATTTAATAAATGATGCCACGTTATTTTACTGTGCATTAGCATAATTTCGTGCAAAGTGTTGTTGTCACTTTAACTTTATTAGAGTTCACAAATCAACATCGGTTGATCTCATATTTAATAAAAATTTTATTTTTTACTCTGTTTACTATAGTTTCCTTATTTGAATGAATTATGTAAATATGTAGAAAATAATTGCTAACTATTTATATAATTCATCGTTAATAGTAATTACGTATAAACAAATCTGGGTTATAATTTTTTTATAATTCTCTGTATCTATAGCAACATTAGTTTAAATGCCTCTTTTACAGAAAATTTGTTGAAATTAAAGTTTTTCTTAAGAATTTAAAGTAATTATTATTAATTAAACACAATAAAAATGGTCATATCTACATTAATAATACAATATAGTTTAGGGTCACTCGTTCCGATCTCTCACTCCCCCTTTATTGAATATTATTTTTTAAAATTTAACTTTTACTTTTAATTAGGGCTTTGAAAATTGTTATATAAAGATTAACTTATTAAAAAAATACTTAATTCAAACTATATGTAATTTAATATAAATCATCGTAGATTTTAAATTGACTTGAAAATTTTAAACGATTCTAACCAAACTAATTTTTTATCACAATGAAGGAGCAGATAAAGTCTAAGTAAAGTTAGAGAGAGAGAGAGAGAGAGAGAGAGAGAGAGATAGAGAGAGAGAGAGAGAGATTGTGAGTCAGAGTGAGAAGCAATAATAAACATAAGGTGATATTGAAGAAGCAATAATAAACATAAGATTATATTGAAAAAATATGAAGTGCATTGAAAAAGGAGAAAGAGAGAGAAAATCTGGGATATGATGACTGGAAAGCAAACGGTAGAAAAGATAACATTTCTTCAGCATTTATTTTCATTAGAGCTAATAATTTTAGCCAATATTCTACTAACTTCTGCTAAAACAGCTCAAACAGCTGACAAATTTTATTATGAAAAAATATGGAAAAGTGGTGTATACACAGGAAAATGTCATAAAATATAAGTTTTTTTATATAAACTAAGATATTTTTAGCTCACTTTGTATAAAAGTTGAGCCAATGGATTTGACATGTCTGGTAGTATGTGTGCGTGTATACACGTTTTGATTTTTTTAATTTTTTTTATTTTCTAAATTTTCAAATTTTATGCATTTTTTAAATATGTAATTAAAGGAATTTTTATTAAGTTTTTCAATTTTTTAAAATTATTTATTACATATATAAAACTATAAATTAAGCCCGCCTTCGGCGGGCGCCAACAGGTTCATTTTCATAAAAATAACTCTACTTGAAAGAACTCAAACTCAACCCATCTTTAACCTGGCCCAACTCTAACCCAAACAAAACTTTAAGCTGATCCAACTTAAACCTCACCCAACTTTAAACTAACCCAACTTTAGCCATACAGAACTCACTCTACCCAACTCTAACCTAACCGAACTATCTGTCCAACTTCAACTTGAACAAACAACTCAGCGAGAACTTATTCCAACTTATATCAACATGAATACATCAGAATATAACCTGATTGATGCCCAGCCCCACATGATCTGACCATGATCCCCAACCCACTTATGCCGATCCCCACATGAGTGCTACAGAATCTTACTAGACTGATACAGAAATGCACCTAATTGAACCCGAACACCACCCGACTTACCTAACTAAACCAGACTGAAATCCAATGCCAACAGTCTAATCCCAAGCTCCACCTGACATCGCAAACCTCACAAGACTGATCCCCAACCCCACCAACCCCATCCCCAACCTTTCGGTGGGATTACATTTTTGTAAATGGACTCCACCCGCCCATGTCGTACTCCACCCGGATATGTCTGACTACACCCACCCTTTTCGGACTCAAACCACACATGACGGACTCCACCCACCCAAGTTGGACTCCTCCGCCCATGCCGGATTGCATCCGCCCATGTCGGTATCCCCCGCCCATGTCGGACTTCAACCACCATTGTCGGACTTCAAACACCCATGTCGGACTCCCCCGGACTTGTGGGATAGCACAAGGCCATGTCGGACTCAACCCGGCCATGTGATGCCATGTAATAAATTTTTATTACAAAACACAACTCAGAAAAAATAAAAAGAATTTATCAAAAATTTAGGAAAACTTTTGTCATTTTTAAAAAAACAACTTTATTTATACGAAATAACAAATATTAGTTGAAAAACTACTAAAATATATATTTTATGTGGTATGTTTTTTGCAAAAAGTTATGGACATTTGCTTAAGATGTATAATCAGATCGGTTCGGGTTCAACAGTATGGCACGGGTCGGGTCGGATTCAAACCTATGGGGTACGGGTCGGGTAGGCTTCTGAAATACCTATCGATTTACTAGTCTATTCTACAGCCTATTGAAAATGAATAGTTACAATGATTATGTAATTAACTAGAGAAGAGTGCTTAATATTTGGCGCAATTATATTATTTTATAAAATGCTGTTTATGGAATTTTACCATGTAAATTATTTATTTTTTTTTGACTCCCTATGATGCGTTTTCGGGAACGTTTTCATAAACTCTAAAGGATTTTCAAACATATTACATTAGTTATTTAGCCGTAAACACTGATTGGCAACAGTATCCGTTTAAAGCTTATACGCCATATTTTACAAAAACCATTCAAACTAAAAGAATATTTAAGATTGTAAGAATTAATAAACCAATAGGCTACTGATTCAATAATATCGTTAACTATAAAAGATTGTGCTAATTATATAAAAATTTAAGGATATACTTTTGCATCAGACCTAAGTAATGATTGTTGAAAAATGTGGTCTGCCAGTAAGATTGAAAAATTAACTCTAAAAACAGAATTAAACTTTTCGGACGCAGTTCTCAATCAAGTTCTTTAATAATTCATTTGATTATTTTAGCAATCTATTTGCAGCCACATGCCTAAATGATAAAAAGGCTACAATTGAAAAAATAAGTACCGATATGTAAAGTGATGTTTTGTTGTTTAAGTTAAGTTTATATTTCATAACTAATTTGATGCTTATAAAATTTTTTACATGATTAGAACTGGCTAACTTTTAATTAGATGACTGGTTACATGAAAATAGAACATGGTCCTATGAAACTGTTAACGCTTGTTTTTTCTTAAAATTATGAAAAATAGAGTTTATTAGCAATCGGAGAGGGGGTATAAGGTCAGGGGGTTAAAACGCCGAAATATGTTCGTTTATTACAAAAAACATCAATTTATTTATACATTTAAAGCAAATAATAGTAATTTACAATTTTGTTTAGAAACAAATTTAATTACAAAATGTTTTTAAAAAAGTTTAGATGAACTTCTGGTATCAAATTATTTTCAATAAGTTCTTTAATGTATTTAAGTTTACTTGTGTTTATACCAGTAGGTTCCAACTGATTTTATTGAAATATAGTGTTGTTTTAGAAGAAGATAAACACTGAATAATTCACTTCTAGCATAATCACAAAAAATGTCAAGTTCTTCAAAGTTTTCACTTAAATCAAGTTTGACAAATATTTTCAAAGAGTTTTTAACAAACATTGAAGATTTTAAATTTAAAAAAAATGGTTTTTGTTTTTTGATTTATCTTTGAAAAGTATAATATCTGAATATATTTCTTTTTGTACAAAAATGTTAGATCTTGAACTTTTAATAATATTTATAAGATGATCATAATCGTAAATATTAACTTCACTTTTAAGTTTTTTTGTAATGTTTCCATGAACGGAATCTGCAGCTTTATATGAATGTCCTTTTCATAATAATCAAAAATAACAGAATTTAGATTCACATCTTTATCATTTATAAATCTAATATAATTTGTTATAAGCAACCATGTCATATTTTGAGAAACACAATTGTCACATTTTACAATTAAATGCTCAACACTGTCGCACATAAAAGATTTTAAAAACATATAATAAAAATTTGCTATATCACTTGATTTTTTGTTGATCTCGTCTTCATGTGATAGGTAACACAAACATTTGCTGTTTATACCAAATTGAGCAAATGTTTGATTATAAACATTAATTTTGTCAGCAAAATAATTTTCATAAATTCACAAAATCGGAATTTGCAAAATTTTTTGCATGTCTGAAGATACAAGAATCATTGGAATCGCTGTTTGAATATTTAAACTTAAACTTTGTAATTTTGTATCTTCTTGAGACTTAATTCTTGCTTGTTTCGCATTATATTTATGTTTAATCCACGTTTGGCAACTTTGATTTTCATCACAATTTAAATTTTTATCACTTTTATGTTTATTTATATGCGATAAACATTGCTCACAATTATCAAAATTATTAACTTTAAACGAAAGATTTTAACTTTTTACTATTTTTCTGAAATAATCAAAGTTACAAATTTCTTGATTAATTTGAATAGTTTTTAGTGATATAGGTTTTAAGTATGATAAGCGGGGTTCAAGTTTTAAGTTCAATTTTAAGTTTTATCAATTGATTTATATATATTTTTACTATCGAATTATCTGAGTAACCTAATGTTTTAATAAAATAAAGGCGCCTCACTTGAACACAATCAAAATAATAATTAAATTTAAAAGTTTTGTTTTCACTACACTTAACTATTTTAGTATTGATCACTAAATAGTTTTTTTTGATTTATTTACAAATTGAAGTTTTATATCATTAATTTTTTCTTCTGTAAATAGTGTGAAACTTTTAAAACTACATATTCTATTTCAGTTAAAAAATTAACAATTAATATTTTCAGTATTCATTTTAACTTATAATTAAATAATAAAATAAATCGGTCACAAAAACAATTTCCAATTTCTTTACATTATTTACATTTAACATTTGTTTTGATTTTAAGCGCTTCTGCACTATTTTTTAAGATTGCGTTGCTTTTAAAACTAGTGAAAAGTTGTGAAACAAGTTTTTACTCTGTTTGCGTTTTTCAAAAAAGACAAAATCAAAAAGCAGAACAGTGCTGACGTTTTGTTTGCTGTTGGACCCATAACGAAACAATCAACTGCTCAAAATACGCGTGGCATTTCTGGTGTTGGAAGTGGGTGTAATGGTTTTTAGAATCATATGTTTGGCTGTTTTGCAAACTGAAAAGTGTGACTACTTTTTGTGTGCGCCGAAATTTATTTGTCAAGAATTGGAAACCAAAGATGCGCGCAAACTGCTCTGGTTGTTTTTACGATTTCTTGATTCCCCATGTACTTGTGAAATTGTCGGATGAAGTTTACAGTTTCGAATGGTGGCTCAACGAGTTTGTTTCGTGCGCGAGATTTGATCCATGTGATACCGTGGGCCATCAATAATTTGCGCAGCTCGTAGGCTGCGATTTCTTGCTGTTTTGTATATAAATCGTGTGGATTGAAGTGAAGAACAGTGTGTGTAGATAGAACTTTAGCCAAATGATTTGATTTACCCGGACTTTGAAATCGATTGCAAGTCAATTTATATGTTGGAGTCGGCAGACCCAGGTGTTGTGGTGAATCTTACCATATGAGTCATCGGAAATTGTAGACTTCGAGTCATAATGAAGTTTTAGGTGAACGGCAGTTTTCTTTGAAATCGCTTTGATTGTTGATCCTGAGTCCTGAAATGGTCTAAGGTGTTACAATTGATGAAGATTTCAAGTGTGATGAGATTCGTTTAAATCGCGTGGCTTGAAACTAAGGCCGTTTGCGAGTTCTTTCTTGACTGCGTTGCTGAAGCATGTGAGCATACGCGTGGCATTCCTTTCTACAGTGCACTTTGTTGTTGCGGAACGCTTTGCACACAGGGCAGGGAGTTGTTGTTGTTTTCCGTAATTCGATCAGTGCTCTCGGTTTGTTTCGATCCCATTTCTTGGTTTTGTCACTTTTTAAACCTTTTGTGGTTTGTAATTGGTGATTCTATAACACTTTCGTGTGTGATTTGTTCTCTTGGATGTTGGGGTCTACAATCTGAAGTGCAATTTCCAACCATTGTTTGTGCGTTTTTGGCAGTTGCAATAGAATGATGTTGAAAATGTTGACATCCTGAAGCCCCAAGAAAGGAACACGATATTATTTGCGTCGTCCTGACCAGTGATTTGTAGGAGCCGTGCCTTCTCATTGAAGTGCGATTACATCATCTCTACTAGACATTGGAATAGTTTAACTGCTTCTTTGCCTTGAATGCGTGTTAGGGGACCAAATCTGGTGTATCTTGCGTTTAAACTCATCCCATGTGGTGGTTTTTGTCAAAGGAGAAACTTCGCGAAAAATCCATATTGCATCTCCGGTGTGATTATTTCACACTGCGGTGATTATTTCATTGTCCGACTTATCGCGTGTTGTGATCTCGAAGATGATGAGCCAATCTTCGATTCGAATGAGTCCATTAACTGTGAAGCTAACGCAGAGTTTTCTTTAGTTTTGTATTACCTGATCTATGAAGTCAAAGAGCTGCTGCATGGTTGAGGATTGGTTCTCGTCACTACTTGCTTACGATTGATCCATTTGGACCGTTGGTGATGAGTTTGGTTCAGTAGATTGCTGAGAAAATTGCTGGAGTGGTTGAGCTTTTTGTGTTTGGACACACGTTTGAACTGGAGTCGCTTTTTGAAATTATGCTCTATTTCTTTCTTCTCACGCCATTTATTTACTTTGTTATGTGTTACTATCCTATTTGATCTTTTCGCCTAGAAATCAATCGTATCGTACCATCTGCACCAAAATTGTGAACATTTGAATGAATGAGTGAAATAAATTGAATTAAATTTGATTTCGAAATGGAGTTTTATTGTTGAAGAAAAACAGACAAAGGTTACTGAGTTGACAAAACGAATTGATTGAAAAAATGGGAGAAAAAGGGAAAATTGGTTCCTTTTATATGTGACAAAAGTGGGTCAAAATGATAGCTGTTTTTTGAGTTGGGGTGTCTTCTATTTGCATAATTTCTAACATTAAGAATTCTTGTATGCAGAATTTTTAAAAAATAAATTTTTTTATTGCTTTTTATTTGTTCTGATTATATTCACTAACATATAACTTACAAACTTCAGTGTAACAAAAATGTTGAACCTATATAGATAGCGGCCGTTCAAGTGTATCAAATATTTTAACATTCTTACTTTTTATAAAAGGAATGGATTTTCTCTATAAGAGACGTATCATTGCAACAACTTAGCCTTGAATTCACAATATCGCTCTGAAACCGTTAACAGTATGTACACATGCATGCAATAGTATGCATTAACATTAATACGCGCATTAACACAATATTTACATATACATAATATACGTCCAAATAATTACTAGAAACGGCTTCATTAAAATACACAATAAAATCACAAATTATTTAAATATTAATTATCCATGCGAGGCGTGGGCTTTAAACTAGTTAGATATAATTTACTATTGTCGGAGCTGCTATACTTTAGCTTTAGCTATACTTTAGAATTGTCGCAAGTGATTTACTATAATATTAGCTATACATTAACATTAGGGCTTACAAAGCTAGTGTGTACTGTCTATCGTACATTAACATTAAATGTTTTACATCTGAGATGTTTTGGTGTCCGAATGTTTCTATGGTCAATGCCTCTCGCCTATAGTAATCCAATACTTTATATCCGTGCATTTAAAATAAAACCTTAGTGAGACGTCACATTCCCCCATGTTTTACATATAAAAATATGACGTCACACTAAGGTTTTATTTTAAATGCAAGGTATATCATGACATTTTAATGCTCCATAAAATTTTCTAAATTACTTTTAAGTAATTTTTGTTGAACTACTGTACTTCTATTAGTTTTCATCGAAAATACAAAAGTACCGACAAAATCGCATTCTTAATTTTGGTCAAAAATATTGATTTAAATATTTTATGCATTAATTTATTTAATATGTGTGCGTGCGTTCGTGTGAGTGTGTGTGTGTGTGTGTGAGTGTGTGTGTGTGTGTGAGAGAGAGAGAGAGAGAGAGAGAGAAGAGATTGCCTTACTTTTGTTTATAGTGAATGACCAATAAACTACTGACGTGTGAGAAAATTTCAATTAGAGTTTTGTAATTCAGTAATGCTTTTACAACAGAAAAAATTGATTAAATTTTTTTCAGAATTGCTTGACTGGCTTTTGTGAGTAAAAGCTAACATTAGTAACACAAGTATTATCACACCCAATCTCAATAACTATTTTCTTACTAAAACCTTAATTTCAGATCGTAAACTAACTGATATTATTTTTACAATATCATTATATATTACATCCACCAAATTGAATCTGGAGACTGAATTGAGTAGTTCGAGCATTCCACTATACTTTTTTCAAGTGATCGTTCTCGACTAAGCTTTTACAGCCCAACTCAACCCAAAAAACAGCGTTTTACCCTTTTATGGCCTAAAAGTACTGGACGATACACAAAACATTGTTTATTTATATTAGCGAAACGATATACAGTATTAGATGCCCTTCACTTTATACACTCGCATCAATACTAACTATTGACCACACATTTTGTATGCGTACACTTTCTTTTCCGTTAGTTTAATTGTTTAAATTATACTTTTATGTCCACAGCCATTTTTCTTGTTTTACTATATTAACTTAATAAAACCAAAAATAAATTTTAATAATCGAGATTATACTGTCGGAAAATTTTTGGACTGTATAACTGTTAAAAAGAGAGGCTAAAAATTCTTACTAAACTGAAATTTAAAACCGAATAGTTTAGCCTAAAATAATAAACAAATGATTAGAAGATAACCATTGCATTTTTTTTTCATTTAGTTTTTAGTGCAGTTTAGTTGTGACTTAAAAAGTTTCAAAATTTTTATTTAATTTTTTTAATTAATAAAATTAAATCTTCATAAATCGCCTGATGATGACTAGAAGTGTCTAGTCGAAACGTTGCGCAAATTATACGTAAACTGTCGTGTATTAAAATATAAATTTATCAAAATAAATTTATCAAAAATTCAAAACAAAAATAAATTATTTATCATTTCTAACTAACTGTAAAAAATTTGGCCATTAATTTCGTTATAGTCATTAATAGAGCAAAACTAATAAACACTTATTAAACTCTTTTATACAACTATTTACATGATTTAAGTTTATTTTGTGAGTGCCACCAATAATAGTCCAATTTCTCCCATTTTGGCAAGAAAAATACCCTTAATATAAAAACTATAATCCATTAATAAATTAAGAGACAGCCATTTCAAATCATGTGTAAAAATTATTTGTTTTTTAATAATACAGTAATAATAATAATATTAAGTATAAACTAAATTATCTCCAAGCGACAGTTAATAGAATTCGACTAAAATTTAATAGAGTAATCAATATTAATAAAAATCGAGATTAAAACTTCATTTTACTCATAAGTTTTCAGAACTAAAATCCCTATAATTTATTACATTTTCAGCGTACACTAAGCAGGCATTAATAAAACTTGCAAATTGCTTAAGGTATGCATCTAGAATGTCGAGTGGTGTCTGCATACCAAAACGTATTAAACTAAATTAAAAACGCAATACATAACAGTAGCGAGTATGTTGTAGCGCGCAATAAATATGCTAATACACATTTATTTACATTAATTAAATTTTATATCTCAAAAAAACTTTTTGGTAATTATTATATTTAATATTCATAATTAAATGCATAGCAGATTTGTATACATATAATTAATATTCATGTATATAATATTTGACTAAATTTTTAGTGGTAATATTAAGAGGCAAATTAAAATTATATAATTGCCAGATATGATAAATTTTATTATATACTCACGAATTATTTTCTAAAATAGAAAAAAGTTCAAAAATTATGAAACTTTTAATGCTTTGATTTTGTGAAATTAGACACTATAAAATAAAAACCAACATTATCTATATAACCTTTTTCGCATACTTGAGCATAAATGTTTTTGAAATTAGTTGATTTTGCTATGATAATTAGTTTGAATGGATACTATATTAGTATAATATACTTGTTAATGTTACACAACACTTTTTGGCATAATTATAATGAGTAGTAATGGTTATTTATTTTAGAAAATAGTGTTTTAGAGAGAAAATAAAATAAGTAATTAATTTAGTTTGCAATTTTACTATGTACTGTAGTGAAAATTATTATACTATGTTGACTGAGAATAGAATAGTCTTTTTCTAAGTAGTTTAGTTTAATATTTTTAATTTTTAATTTAATCTTTTTGAAATGTTTTGTGTAAGTAACTGCACGATTTAAAAACAAAACATGAATACACTTAGATTTTCTACAATAGATTTTATATATTATCTCGAAAAATTTTTTAAAATTTAAAATGGTTAAGTAAATAACGTAATTACTGTAATTTCAATAGAATTGGAACCAATTAAACTTACTATAAATGGCTGCGATAATAATAAAATTAAGCAGACAAAAGTATGCGTCAAAACGATTCATAATAAGTGGTTCGACGTTTGCGTCGAAGTTGCATTAAAATAGTGAAAACAATATCATGCACTATTTATTTTTGCTTCGACCACACAAAATGTGTAATCCATTTTTAACAAAAATCATTTAAATGAATTATGATCCGTTATGATGCTCGTAAAACAATCACTGAATAATGGCTGTGAATTTATAGCACTCTTGATTAAAGAAACAGATATGTTTTTATATTTTTTTGGTCCAATTTTATTTTCCTCGACAAAAATGAAGTCACTTAATAACAATCTAGAAAAATATTGATTTGAAAACTCTGTGTTTATTTTTTTAAAAGCACAATAGAACAATTACATAACATTTGCGTGAAAAAATAAAAGCTTATTCAACAGGAATAAAAAATGTCAAACCTTGGCACACAAAAACATCTCTATATATAAAAATAACAAAGAAAATTAATATCTAGAATATCACAGTATTATTATTATTTTTTTGCTGCCACTCAAGTAAAATAACCGCTGACAGCGCGATATAACAAAATTTATACCTCATTTCGCTCTGAAACTCTATTTAAAATCTAATAAAAATTCATCGTCACACACATACACTAACATATATCATTATAATTAAAAATTCTATTCACATTATGATTAGGTTTTATGTAAATCATAACTTGAGTGATGATAACGCGCGAGTAAAAACGATCCAACAATTTTCGGTCAAACAAACTTCCGTAATTAAAAACTTTTTAAAACATTTCTATTTCTTGAGTTTATTAATTTTAATTTCGTTGTTAGAACACATTGTTAATAAATTTTTCTTATGTTTTCAACTGTTTCATAACGATTTTAATCACAAATCGTGATAATAAATTAGATGTGTTTCATTCAGTAATAAGTTTTGGATTTTAACTTAAATATTTTGCACTTTTAAGTTAAAAAACTTTGATCTTACTTTTACATATGAGTCGCGAAGTATATGAAGTATTGTGTGTGTGTGTGTGTGTGTGTGTGTGTGTGTGTG
>JAQIXJ010003320.1:0-13091 GCA_034700185.1 Phthiracarus laevigatus
TTGTTTGAAATAATAATATTAGTTAAAATTTTATTGTTAGAATAATGAAATAACATTTTCTACAACAATACTGGCGTTTAACGTAGAACTACCTTTAGTACAGAGATGGATTTGCTTTTTGTCTTTTACGCTATTGAGTGTACATTCCCTTATCATTCATGCACTACGAAATAGCTACGCTGCTGTATAGCTTTTTTTTATTTTGTTTCATTTAGCACTATCAAAGCCTATCAAAATTACAAAAGACAAAAAGCAAATCCAACTATGTTTTTAAAAAAGCAAGAATAACACTGGTTATAAAAAACTAATACTGTAACACTATAACCAAGAAAATTACTGTTTTAATATAGTTTTGACTTCGGCTACCTTTAGGTGGTCACGCGTCGCCCACTCGGGGTTTAAAATATAGTCCTCGGCTCTATTGTACCCCTAATTCATTGAATCCTATTCCCAGATCCTCCGATCTTAGTGAAATTATTCATTTTATTTCTTGAACCTGAAACTTAGTTTGGTACTCCATACATACCATTTTTTCTTCTTATATATGGTAAGGTATTGAGGATATCAATTATTTCACTAAGATTGACAATCTGGAAACGGGCATAAAATTTATGTTTAAAGCAATAAAAAATATTAAGCACTTTTCTTTCGCTAAAGAAGAATTAAACATTCTCAACATTTTTTTATTTGTTTTGTTTCTGAGCACTCTATTATTATAAAGTTTTGAGTTTTCGCATTTTGAATATGCTTTTTTGAAATGTTTATTATTTAACATTTAAATTACATTTGAAACTAATATTTAAATCTGATATTTATTTGCATTTTGTAGTTCCCGTGTTGTGTTTGCCTATTATTTATTTTTATTTTAACGTAATAGTGAAAAACGAATAATTTTTTTACTTCATTCAGTGTTTCATTGCAGTGATTCCCAAACTATGAATCTCGGTCCAAAACGTGACCTTAATGGAGAAATTTTGATCGTGTGATTTATAAAACTAAACATTAATGTCGTTTAACCATTATAAATAAGAAAATCTTCATTGAAAATAAAGCTTTTATCTGCATTTTCCAGATCGTATAATTTTGTAATATGCACTAAAGATTAAAATTATATGTGGAAAATGATTTTAGATTAAAGTTTATAAATCCAATTAAATATAATAATTAAGGTTATAAAAAATAGGGTTTAACCAAACAAGTTTAAAATGTTAAATTTTCGGTTAAAATAGTTATATGCTTTTTATTAAGTCTTAATATAGATTTTAAAATATAAATATTTTAACAAAAAAGATAATTTTAAGTTACAAACCAAAAAAACTTTTTCCACCGATTTCTATAAATTGAATGTCGTTGTTTGGTTTAAAAGTATTAAAAAATTAGAAGTTTTGTTTTTCAATAAAAACAATTAAGTTTAATTATTATCATAAAAGAAAACTTTGAAACAACAAAATTGCATTGATTATTCTCATTTAATTTACTTTTGATATTTAGGGTCGATTTAGGAAATCGCTTGAAAACAGCTATTCTATTTTATGCAATCCATTATTAAATTTATAGTGCCATTATTAGCAAAGAAACGCATACGTTTTTGATAGTATGACAGAGTTTGGATAAACAAAGCTTACTTTAGTAGTCCGGTTTTAGTTCATTTTAATGTAGGCCATAATTTCTAACGCTACTTAAAAATACGGGCTTAATGACTAAACCAACAATTTCAATGAAAATCCCACCTCTCTACCCCCACCCGTTAAATTGTTATTAATTTTTAAAGTTTTGTCACCCGTTTTCAGTTCACCCCCTTTCTGGCCACCTACACCCCCAAATTTTGTAATTAGCTTTCCTAAATTACATTTAAATTTTTAAAACCTTTTCCACATTTCTAACCCCTCCCAATCACGTGTTATTAATTTTTTAAGTTTTGATTTATTTTACTCCCCCTTTTTCACGTGAAAACTTTGAAAGCCCTCCACGAGCCTCCTTTTCACGCTCTGCAGAAATTTTTTTCCTAACATACTTTTTTCGATGTCCTCTAGAAAATAAAATTGGTTTCAAAAAATTCGGCTTAATACAGTCGAAAACATTCCCCTGTTATCATTTTCGCACCCTAATCATATATGTATAAGTTTATATTGTTTCTCAATGCTTAATCTTTATTCTTTTATCAGATATTGATTTTTAGAGAAGTCAATGAGCTGTAAATATAATTCCTTCTTATATAACTTCGAGTTTATTGATTTTAATCCAAAAATAATCTTCTATGTATTCATTGTTTATTGCCGGAACATTAGTTTAATTGAGTTACAAGTTTGTTTTTAAACATATTCAGGTGTTACCAATAAGTTACTGATAATTCCAACATTTAAATGTAGAGATAAATTAAGGCAACCAAACAGCTATAGGTTCTTAAAGTTAATTTGAAAGTAACACAACCCAGAAACTTAATATAGGAATAGTTTGCGCAAATAATTATTAGCAATAAAAGAGTCTAGACGTGTTTTTTCCTTATTTGCATATATCATATGTTTTATGTGGTATGGTTAGTTTTGTTGTAAAATATAAATTATGTGTGTTTATCATAACAAAGCATGCAATCTAATAATTATAGTTTGTGGCGGATGGTTTAGCATCAAGATTTTGTAAACAAATCATTGAATTTCTGTTTTCTAATTGTAAACAAAATGAAAAAAGTTGTTTCGAATTTTAATAGAAAGGGTTGAGTTGCACTTTAGTTTATGATAATTAACCTTGAAATTTAAGTCAATCTAGAATTTATTTTAGAGATACGAAGCCCGATATTTTGTCGTAACAGACAAAAAAGTCATAGCCTAAAAATAATTTAGTTATTTACTATTTTATGCTAGACTTGAAAATAGTTGCATTTATGAAACTAATGAATAGATTATAGAGTAGAGTAATACAATTTCAAAAAGTATATAAAATTTTTAGTATTTTCGATTTTTAGTGTTTTATGGTACATTCGTAGTAAAATAAATGAAAAATTCTTAAATTTTTAGCTCACTTTTTTAAAAAAAGGCGAGCTTATAGTTTTGAGTATGTTTGTCTGTCTGTATGTCTGTCTGTCTGTCTGTTTGTCTATCTGTCTGTATGTCTGTATGTCTGTATGTCTGTCTGTATGTCTGTATGTCTGTAAGTCTGTATGTCTGTATGTCTGTCTGTCTGTCTGTCTGTCTGTCTGTCTGTCCGTCTGTCTGTATGTCTGTCTGTATGTCCCGGTGTTCGCAGTCCTATGATAAATGAGTGCACATAAATTATTCATTAAAATTTAATTTCTTGTTTTGACTTTTTTTCATTTAAAATGTTATTTTTCAAACCTATTAAAAAGTTAGCTTTCTTTGAATGTGTCGTTCTTGTTTTCTGTTAATAGCGAGAGGTGTGGTAGTTTTAGTGTTCAAAACATTCTAAAACTTTTACTAATATAGAAACGCTGATACAGAGGAAACCCATATGTTGCTACCAAAGGCGTAATGCATGCCATCGTTTAATTAGAAAATTTAAATGTATGTTTAACGACACTTTTTATTATATTAATTTATATATTTAATTATTATAGTATATTTAAAAGCACTAAATTTAAGGAGAAGTCTCAAGAATAAATTTTCTAATATAATGTAAAATGTTTTTATCACGATTTTGAGTAAAAAAGCATAATTACTGTATTTGAATATTAGTTTCTAAAAATTGTCGTTGTCTATAATTATAACCATAAACAAAATTTTAACACAATTATTTATAACTACAATATTGTGTGGACATCAAATGAATAAGCTTTACACAATTTTATTGATACTAATATTCAAATAAAATTTAATTATATTAAAATAAAATTGAAATGTGTTTCAATTATTAAATTTTTAATATGATTAATCAATTATTAAATGTTAAAAGCAGTGATTCTTGAAATATGATTTTTGGTTATCGAGAAATGTATAAACTGAATAAAAGAGCAATTTTATTATACAAAAACTTCTTTACAAAAAAAATAGTGAAATTTAAAGTTAAAATACTTGGAATGATGTTTTACGATTCATTAGTAAATGTCTTGTTTAATGTCATAAAAGTGTGAATCACCCAATTCGCGTTTTCTACTTTATAACTAGAGTTAGATTTAAATATTTTTTTAAGTAAGAAAATAGGGATTTATGATTTGCATAAACATTCGTTATAGCAGTAAATAAAATTAGATGCACAAAGTTTGCTAATAAAAAACTAATCAATAGTTGATTACGATTGATTTCAAGAGGTTATTTCAATTATTTAAGTTTGTTGTCCAATTAAAAAGAATGATTTCAATTTCATTAGCTTTCCATTTAGAAAATTTAAACCAACGAATGCAAAAAGTTTTTGAGTATTGGTTAATTCTATGCTCCTTGTTTTAATAAAAATACTGTATTAATTTTAAAAATTTTGAATAAAATATTGTGCTAACGTTATCATAGAAAAGTTATTGATTTTATTTTTGTTTTCATATGGGCCTGTCTATACGTTTTATTTTAGTTTCAAAAATTGAATATTTTTTATGTCTATATAAATTTTATGTCTAAATAAGATTTTTCCTTTCAAAAAGCGAGCACACTATCTGTCATTCTTATTTTATTAAGTTATTCTTTTCTGCTCAACCATTTGTTAATTTTGGATTGTTTTTATAAATAAAATTTTTAATCCTATATCATGAATACAATAAAAAAATCTGAGACTTCCTAAAACATAAGTTACGATAATGGCAAACTTATTACTTATTATTACTGCTTTGCAAGCCTTAAAGTTTAACTATTATTTAAATAAAATTTTTATTATATTAAAACCATGCATAATATTCAGAAATATGAACGCGTGCTTAACTACCATTATAAAGCTTCATAAAAATTATAAACTAAATTCTGTAATTTGCTATTACTTATATATTTTTTCTTAAAACAATTACTCTATTTATTGTCTTCGTTTATCGTGTATTATAGGGATAAAGAAGCAAATTATAGAAATGCTGTTTGCGCTAAATTATAGTTTAATATCTTTCGAGTAGTCGTAAATGCAGTTTTGATGTTAAACAATTTTGCATAATTACTGCTATTTTGTTTTTTGGGAACACTTCAAACTTTCAAATAAAATAAGTTTACGGTATATTTTTTCAAATATTTCAATTTGATCTCCAATATAGAGAGATATTGTACAAAAGTATATAAAAATTATATTGTTTAAGGATAATATTTATTCCACAATATAGAAAATAAACATTTAGTTTCTAAATTATAGATATCTGTATATAGTGTTAATTGTTGCACAATTTTTCAAATACAATTATTTTGAATACAAACACATTTATGCATTTTTATTTGAGGTTTATTTAATTTTACTGTCACTCATTTGTTACTCGAATATATTTTATTACTTTTCGATTATTGTTTCATTGTGTTTAAAAGTTATGGGTTACAGATTGTATAATTCATGGAGACATTTATTACTTCAACTAATATAAAAATATTTGCAACTACAGTATAGTTCTATTATATAGGCTATAATTCGCAATTTATTTTGAATGCATCGTAAATAATAATAAGAATAATGCGCTTCTAGAAAGTCGACGCTAAGTCTACCTAACACTGTAAGAAAGGGTTTGTTAATTTGTGGGAATATTATACAAAAAGTTTTAATTTTCAAAACATTTAAAAAAAATCAAAACACAATTTGAATAACAAATCAAAATTAAATTAAGTTACTTTTTTCAAGTTACAGTAAATTTCTGGTTGTATAGATCGATTCAAGTTTAAACCTGTTGATGTTTTTCCCTCATATCAATTATACAATGTAATGTTAAGATTAGTGATGGCGAACGATTTAGCAGCTAACACTCTGACAAATTTATTTAATGTGACAAATCTTTTGATAAATCTACTAAAAACTGTGAACTCAAGATATTTCTATTAAATAATTTTAGGCATCCTAAATACTAATTTATGTTTTATCTTACGAATAATAATATTAATAAAACTTGTCACTTATATTTTCTCATGAAAACAGCCAAAAAATGTAACTTCGTGTGACCAAAACAGTTAAATTTGTGCAATACTTCTAAAATATTTTATTGCAATTACACGCGAGTTTGATATAAACAATACTTACTATAACTTTGAAAAATAATCATTAAATTTAATTTATAGTCTTCATTAGCAATAAAGACAGAATTGCGGCATTTATTTCTGTCTCAAAACATTTTTCTCGCTAATTTATTAGATCTCAAGTGTAAATATGGCAGTAATACAACTATATTGCAATGTATTGACTATACTTGTATTCATTTTTTTAATACGAAACCTATTAGATTTTATATGAAATAATAAATTTAATAAACTTTAACGAAAATACAATAAACGTGTATGTGTTTAAAATGCAAATCAAGCACAATTTGGTGCTTTATTTTTATGCGAAACTCATTTCGCATTACTTTCAAAAATCGTATATTTATTATGTCTGCGTAAAAAGACTATGTTTTAAGAACTGGTCTCCGCTAAAGATGTGTACGTACGCTACATTGCTAGACAGCCAATGTATTGATCAACATTTAAGTGTACAGTACAGTACTGTATATGTGGTGACACGATATTTAAAGTTATTCGCTAACAAGACAATTTAATGGATGCCTTCACTTAATTAGTGAAATTAAAATTTATGCTAAAATGAGTTTCAATATATTATTAATTCAAAAAAATATATGAAAATTGCAAAACTAAATGAAACGAGAGAAACCTTTTTAATTAATTTGCATATAACATTCTTGTTTAATTTTGCATAAAAGTCTTTCTATTTTGATTGATTTCAAATGTTTTAATCAACTGTTTAAATATTATCAACTATATTGAATTTTACAGTAGAGGGTTGTGTGGAATAGATCCTTTAAAAATTACAACTCTTTCTGAAAATTTGTATGGGTATTCTATATTTTAAGTTAGATTATAAACATGAAAAATAATGAATTTTTCGATACTTTATTTCAAGCCCAAATAGTTTAAGAACCCCTTAAAATTTTGAGCTTCTTATTCCTAAAATTTTTACAACTTCATTGAAAATAATTTAACTTATTCTAAGTTTATAACTTTACCTTAAATCCAATGTTCTAATGTTTCAATATTCGATACTAATGAGACTACAATACATAAAAAAATAAGTATTATATTACTCATTAATAGTTGTATTTTAATAACTGATTTTTGCTGTACCATTGGTTTAGCACATGTTTTTAAAGTCATAGAGGAAGTAAACTAAAAGTAAACGCTGAACTTTAATGACTGATGCATTCTATATTTATTTATGAAAACTACGGTATATAGACTTTAAGACATTACTTTAGAAACTTTAGAGATATTCACCAACGCTACAGTTTGATGAATCCCTTCATTAATTAGTAAATTAAAGTTGATGCTAAATGTGCGCCAATAATAATTAAAAATACATATTAATAATGCTTATGTATATCGGGTTTTAGACTTTTTCTGGAAATTAGTTAACATCACACCTGTACGCAGTAATTGAATTGTATAATTTCTTAAATAAATTAACTGATTTGCAACGGCAATTGAGTTTGAATAACTGTAAATTATTATACACTGAAAGTTTTGAATCGTTAGTTTAATATAGATTGGCATCGCTTTAAATGCACCAGAAAATAGAGAAATACATAAATTTAACAAATTCACATTACAGTATTATAATATTAGTGTCTAGTGTTGTGATTTTATATGTGCTGTAATTAATTTACGCATATCGTTATACTGTATTATGCTTATTTGCAAAGGATTTCCATTCATAATTATATTTTTAATATGAACGTGGTTTCAGCCCGTGCTTCGCACGGATAATTAATATTTATATTAATTGAGAATGTATAGATTTTCCATCAGAGGTGCCTACTCTCGCAAGTGACCACTTAATTAACTCTGTTTTTTGAGCTGAGTTGAATGATTTAGGTGTCGAAGGGAAATACAAATTTTTTTGACGCCTTTTTATTAAGGGGGTGTCCACCACATCGCCTATAAAGGGTATCACAGACAGACAGACAACTTTGAACTATATATATGATGATGATATTTAGATTAAACATTTGTTGAGCTGAAAATATTGTTTGCTAATTGAGCAGACACTGACACACTATTCCATGTACAGTAACTGCATATCCGTATCTATACAGAGCTCCGAAAGTATTTCGATACAATGGTTTAAATTTTATGTGTATCAAAATGAATTGAATTAGAAATAGGAAAGGAGAAGCAAATGGATCGCACGAACTGTATAATTGGAAGGTATTTCGAATTCGAGTTGTATTGGGTTTGAGTTTCCCAATTACACAAATAGATGCTCAGAAATTCAGACTAAGGTTTCTGAGGTTTCAGGTTCGGGCTCAGGCTCTAATTTTAGTTGAAATTCGAGGTTCAGGTTCTTAAAAGGTCACATTCTTTGACTGTCAGCAGGCATGGAAAATTCTTGGTCACAAAATTCTTTACCCGATTCCTCATCACAGTTTACAAGTTTTATATATTTAAACCACTGTTCTTGTAAATGTCATTTAATAATTTTGAACTAATGACAAAAAATATTATTATTTATTTAACCTTTACCTATAAAAAAGTGTAATATACAAGCAAGTGTAGCTATTGTTTATAGCTTAACTTTTGATTTTTCATATCTTTTAAGAATTTTAGATATCAAAGTAATTGTTTTGGAAAAAGTAAGTGTGCAACAAATAATAACACTAAATAAATATAAGCTTATCTATAAGTTAGAAACTTAGTGTTTACTTTCTGTATTGTGGAATAAATGTTGTCCTTAAATAATAAGCATTTATCGCTAAATGCTTATATCCTTAAACGCATAACGTTTAAACACAATGAAACAATAATCGAAAAGTGATAAAATATATTCGAGTAACAAATGAGAGACAGTAAAATTAAATAAACCTCAAATAAAATTGCATGAATGTGTTTCTGTATTATATACTAAAAGAATGATCTCTCTCTCTCTCTCTCTCTCTCTCTCTCAACTCTCTCTCTCTCTCCTCTCTCTCAACTCTCTCTCTCTCTCAACTCTCTCTCAACTCTCTCTCAACTCTCTCTCAACTCTCTCTCTCTCTCTCAACTCTCTCTCTCCCCCTCTCTCCCCTCTCTCTCTCTCTCCTTCTCTCCTTCTCTCCTTCTCTCTGTTACGTTCTCCTACAAAATTAAAATCAGCTAATTTTACTAACGTTAACTAACAATATATAAAGAATATTTTAACGATTTAAAAAGATTTACGGACTATGATAGCAATAGACAGATTATTGCCAATTGTTGTGAGCGAGTTAGAGAGCTAAAAATGTTTTTATTCCCGCGAAGCGGGTTCATAACGCTAGTGTATTCGATATAACTGTATTTGAAAAATTGTGCAACAATTAACTCTATATACAGATATCAATCATTTAGAAATTAAAAGATTATTTCAATATTTTCCTTAAACAATATAAATTTTTATAAACTTTTGTACCGATCTATATCTCTCTGTAATGGAGATCAAATTGAAATGTTTAATCATACATGCAGTGGGCTTATATTAATTCAAAGTTGGAAGTGTTCCCAAAAAACAAAATTGCAGTAATTATGCAAAATTGTTTAACATCAAAACTGCACTTATGTCTACTCGAAAGATATTAAACTATAATTTAGAGCAAACAACATTTCTATAATTTGCTTCTTTATCTCTGTAATTCACGATAAACCAAGACAATAAATAAAGTAATTGTATAATGTAAAAATATATTAGTAATGGTAAACTACTGAATTTTATTTATAATTTTTATGAAGCTTATATTAATAGTAATTAAGCACGCGTACACTTTTATGCACACTATTTATGAGTATTAGAGCCTATGTTCCGATATTAATCTCTTCCACTTCTTTTATCACAGAAAAAAAGAGTAATAAAAACAAAGTTTTGAAGTTTTCAAGTGTACGCATAATTTAAAACTTTTTATTTCTATTAATATTTTTCACTTTTGAAATTGTTTTATGATGATGTCTTCGGCATTGTTTTACAATAAACTCTAAACCATAGTTTATGAAGACATTTAGCATGTTTTATTAAACTATTGTTGTATTGTTTTCATTTGTAATTTGCAACTTCACTGGGTTTGCACTTATAATAAAAAAATTTTTTGAATGTATTTTAAAATATCTGTTTTAGTGGAATCTTTCAACCAAAAAAAACTACAAGTGAGGAGTGTGTGCGTGTGTGTGTGTGTGGAAATATTTTTTGGGTCTCAGTTTCGAACTTCAAGTTATCTTGAGCATTTCAAATTTAAAGATTACTCTTAGTTGCCAGTGTGTTGCAAGGCTTTAAACAGGGTTAGAATATGATGTAATTTAATAAACAATTTTTAACTATATTTTTGATTATATATTCTACTATAAAACAAGAGTAAAATTTTCATCCTTATTTCAATTTGCATTAACACAAAAATTTGAAAAAGCTTATCATAAAGGAATACTCATTTCATAAAACATTGAAAATATTACAATCACCACAAGAGTATCATCGAAATGTAAATTCGTGACAAAACACACTAATTATCCATTTTCTAATTTCTACACTCAAAAATTTTAGTCGACTAAGTTTCGGCATAAAATTTATGTTTAAAGCAATAAAAAATATTAAAAATTTTTCATCGCTAAACAAGATCAAACTGAGAATGCATTCTCTTTTTATGTTTATTTTTTTCTTCGCACAACTCTATTATTATAAAGTTTTGAGTTTTCGCATCTTGAATATGCTTTTTTGAAATGTTTATTATTTAACATTTAAAAAGGATAGTTATTTGCATTTTATAGCTCATAGTTATGTTTGTCTATTATTTATTGTTTTCTTAAACAACTAGTGAACAACGACTGCAGTAATTTTTTTAACATTTAATCATTGTATTCTATAGATTCCATAGTAAGAAATACGATGATAATTTATTATTATTACATTAATCAATGCTTGATTTTCGCATTCTGCTTTACAGATTACATTATTAAAGTTGAATTTCTTGAAATATAATTGCAAATTTTTTGATTCTTAATCAAACAATATTAATTGGCATAATCTCTAGCCTTAAAATAAGCTTCAATGATTCAAACAAATTCAGGTGTTAATGATTAACCGAAATGTTAATTAGAATTCAAATGCAAGGAAAAATTAAGGCAGCAAAACATCTTCGGTTCTCGAAGTGGTTCAAAAGTAACATAAGTTTACTGTCAGAATAGTCTGCGCAAATTATTATGAGCAATAAAAGAGTCTAGACGTGTTTTCCAATTGTTTGTATATGTTTTATGGCTTATTGTTAGTTTTGTTTTAAAATATAAATTATGCGTGTTTATAATAACGAAGCATGCAATCTAATAATTATAGTTTGTGGCGGTTTAGTGTCGAGATTAAATTTCAGCTTTCTATTTATAATCAAACTTAAAAAATTATGAATAAAAAACTTTTGAGATTTTTGCACTTTAGTCTGAAATAATTCACGTTGAAATTTAAGTTAATTTTGTTTTGGTCTAAACATAGCAGACAATTTTTTTAAAGTTATTTATAAGTATTCTTAATTTTTTATTAGCCTAAGCATTGCTCAATGATTGAGAAAAAATGTTTAAAGGTAATTTCTGCATAGAATTAATACCCGATCATCAATTACCTGAATATGAAACAAATTTTAAATAACTTTTAAAATATATCTATTTACTGCAAAGTTCTGTGCAAAAACTTTTCAAATGAACAGCACTTGTTTGAATATTTTGTAATTAACTATTTTATTGCTAGACTGAAAAATACGTAGCAATTGAGAAACTTTCGCATAGATTATAGAAGTTGAGTGATCCAAATCAAATAGGGAGTTAAGTTTTTTAAAATTTGCATTTCGAATGTTTTGTTGGTAAAAATAAAGAGAAAATTCTTAAATTTTAAATTTTAAAATAGGTTTCAAAAGCCATTTTAAAAACTTTAATTTATTTCTTTTGTAGTGAGAGGTATAGTATTTGAAATGTAGTTTTAGTGTTCAAGATATTCTAAAACTTTCTCAAATATAGAAACCCTGATACAAAGACAAACTATATGTTGATAACAACGGCGTAATGCATGCCATCGTTTAATTAGAAAATCTAAATATATGCTTAACGACACTTTTTATCATATTAATTAGTATATTTAATTATATAATAAATTTAAAACACTAAATGAAATGAGAAGCCTTAAGAATAAATTTTCTAATATAATATGAAATTATGGTTTCGAATTGAAAACAGACCTCTATTTTATGTTAATATAAATTTATAAGTTGCTAAAATTCTCATTTTCAACATTATAGCCATAAACGACATATTACACAAATATTTATAATTATTGACTAGACATCATTGTTTTAACTGAGTCGTGAATGAATACGCAGTTTTATTGATACTAATATTTTAAATTGAAATGTATCAAATAAAATTAGCTTTTTATGGGAAATGAGAATATTTAATGCTTATAGGCGTGATATTCAGATTCTTGGAATCAGGAAGTATGAAAAAGTGAGAAAATATTTGAATAAAATATAGATACTAAATGAATTAGTTTATATGAAATGAAATTAAATACAAAATTATAAGTTAGGATTTTTTGATGAATTTGAAATTGTTTTATAGCTAATGAATAGGGAGTTAAAATTATAGCATTTATAGCATATAAAAATAGCGCTATAAATAGCATTAATAAATGAACAAAATAGCATTTATAATTTTTTAAAAACTACTAAAAAGTTAAAATATAATGTCTTTTTCTTCAAATTAACATTTTTTTAAATCTCTCTTAGTTCATTTTATAATGAAGTTTAAAAATTTTTTGAAAAGTAAGTTATTATGAATTTTTTGTAGCATTGAAAAAAAATTTTGGATATGGGGTAACAAAAACTAATCAGATTTGAATGACAATATTTCGATTTGGAGGAAAATGGCATTTATAAGCATTTATAGCTTTTATAGCATTTACCATTAAAAGTAGCAGTTAATAGCATTTATAAATGGAGCTAAAACGACTCC
>JAQIXJ010003321.1:0-13085 GCA_034700185.1 Phthiracarus laevigatus
ATAATTATTTTTTGAAATGGTTTGGATTGGTCTGGTTTGAGAACGTAAATTTATGGTTGGTATTGGTTTGGTAAAAACCAAACCATTGGCACCTTTAATATTTATAAAATTTTCAACTTTCGAATCGTTTCACTTATGATACTTACTATGCGCAAAACATAAGCCCAGATGCGTTAAACATTACCAAGATTTATACATCTAGTATTAATAATCCATGCGAAGCATGGGCTTAAGCCTAGTCTCTATGTATTGAAATTAGAGCTGTGCGCGCATGAAAACTGAGATCCGAATCCATCCGGATAACACTACTTTCGGACCCGATCGGAACCCGCATTTACAATTTATTAATAATAGGCATAAGCCGCGGATTACCGCAAATGTTAAGGTATTAATAATTTCAGCAAATATACATTTAATATTTTTTTACATTTTATAATAATATTTAACGTTAACATAAATATAAATAAAGGATATTACACATAAATAATGGAATAAAACCTATTATCTAGTGGATAATATAGATTACTAGTGACACGGCGCTGCATAAGCAGCGAAAAGCAGAATAACACCGTTGAGCATTCTGTTGAATAGTTGGTTGCAATTTAAAAAACACACGTTAAACACAATTTTTGTAAAACAGGGAAAGCATTTTTAGTGAAAGCGTTTGGTCCTGCAAACTGCTTGATTGCTGCACAGTACTGTATATGAGCCCCTGTGTTGTTTTGTGTTGTGTTGCGCTGTAGCTTCTAATTTGCAACTAATTCAACGTCCCTTTCAATAGCAATTTTAAAACACAGCCACATTTAACAAATTTAAAAGTTTGTAGGTTTGTTTGTTTGTGGTCATTTACGACCTTAATGTGTTTAGGGAGAGGTTATACGTTTTTAATAAATGCCAGATGTTATATCCGTGTGTAGTCTGTAAAAATTTGACAAAAGCATGAAAGTGTCAGTTGAAAAGTGCTTAAAACTCTTCACATAATATAAGGATGATATGATTATTAGAGATTCTTAAATAATAGCAGATAATATAGATTATATGATTATTAGAGATTATTAAATAATAGCATTTATAGCATATGAGTTGAGTGCGAAACTTAAAAGTTGTTTAAAAGTTTTATATACATTTATCAAATAAAAACATTGTCATGTTTTTTCGGAGCATGTCATAAAAATTGGTGAAGTTGCCCGTGAAATACACAAAAAACTAGTTGATTATAAGAGTTTTTTTTGTTTGTTTTAGTGTTCAACTCAAATAAAAATAGTTCACAACTGCGCAGTGCATATCACATAAACGTAGTATGCACACAATGGCCAAAGTTAGTGTTACTGTAACTGTTACTGCATGAAGTAATCGGGATGATCTGTTGGCGTGTCTTTCTCGAACCTTTTCGCTTCTTCCTGCATACTCTCTTTTATTTTTAATATTGCAGCGGATTCGTTTTGGTCCTGAGAATTGAGAGAAAATCGGGAATTAATATTGTCTTCAGCCATCGAATATTGGCAGCGCTTCTCTACTTCGTCAGAAACTTTTGAGTGGGAAACTTGTGGAACCCACTCAAAGCTTCAATGCAGGTCTCATCTCTTGCATCGAAAATATCGTCAGACTATTGATATTATATTTAAAGTTCGCCATATGAGTAATGCTAATTACTCACGAATTAAGCATTTTATTTAAACTTACATTTTCCGGTCCATAACCAGGTATATCGTAGCCCATAGGAGGACCATCTTCTCTAGGCGTTCCTGGACCGTTCGCCGGAGAGTTCTTCATACCATCTAAACCATCACCTGCCGAAGACATCCCATTCATCACTGGAGGCCCCATATCTGGTCCCATAGGCCCCATTGGTCCATCCGGTCCAGGAGCCATCGGAAACTAGAAATTAGAAATACATATTTCATTAAATGTGAACTTAAAAACGTTTTCATCAATAGCTAATAACTTACTCCTGGCATACTTCCTGGCACTGGTTTCATACCCATTGGATTATATATACCATCACCACCAGAACCAGAAGAATCTAATATTATTAAATGATAATGTAAAATGTTAGTATCGAAAAATAAATTAAATTAAATAAGAATAAGGTTTATCCTAAATTTCTACAAAAGCGTCTAATACAGTATCTAACGTGTTTTATTTAATATACTAATGAAAATAATATTTATTGCGATATTCACCTCTGCCTCCAGCATTTGGGGTTCCCATCCTGTGACTCGCAGGGGAATAAGGACCTGCTGAACCTAATATAAATCCATATTTTATTTAGCATTTAAACGAACAAAACGATTTTACGAAAAAAAAAACAAATAATAGGACTAAAGCAATAGCCAAGAGATAAGCGATTCCAAAAATTATATAATAGAGATGATACCTTGAGGACTGGGCATAATCGGCGTTCCTGGTCCGGGCGGTCCAGAACCAGATCCAGGAGGTCCCTAATTTGTTTCAAGAAAATAGAATGATTAATAAAAATATTTAATAGGATTGATGACAGCAAACAAACTTACTCCGTAATGACTACCAGGAGAAGTGGATGAATAATTCATCTATAAATAAATAATAATTATATTGTAAAGTTTAATATTACAATAAATATTTATAACAAAATAGATTTACATTTGATGCATTCGGCTGCCACGGTCTGCCTCCAGGACCGGGGGGTCTGATTGAAACAAATAAAAACATATTAGTTGATGTTATCAAATTATATTTAAGATATAAAATGAGTATAATTTCCAACTTACAATCCCATTGGAGGCATTCCAGGCCCTCCGGGGCCCATAGAATTAGGAGGAGGCCTCATCCCACCATAACTTCCAGGATTCATTGGACCTAATGGTTGTCCTCGCGGTGGGTTCATTCTAGGATTCATCGGACTCATTCCTGGTGGACCTGAACACAATAATTTATTAGAATATACATTAACATATACTTTAGAAATAACATTCAACAAATATAATTAATTAACATGATTAATAAAATTTAGAAAATACCATATCCAGTTTTTAGTTAATGTTTTTAGTCTGCGTTCTTACAATGTTAATGAAAAAATATGATGGCTATGTATATAATATCATAAAAATAGGAATAAAGAAAATGGTAATCGAGAAACAACAAAATATCGTCTAAGAGTTAAATTAACTTTATATAACTAATGATCATCAGCGCAAAATTAAGCCGTTATGCTCGAGGAAATTAAATTAGAATGCACTTTTTCGGCGAAAAAATAAAAAAAGATATTAATAGTTTCATTAAAAAAACTATTCACTAGAATTTTTCGGTTATTATTCCATTAACGTAAAGCCAAAGATTTGATAATAAAACAGTGTTATTGACAAGATGTAAAAAGCGCAACCGTTTTATTTAAAATATTAAGTCTTGAATTAAAAGGGTGGGATCACAATAATGAACGCGTAGTAAATAAAAAAAACGTTTAATAGAGATGAAAACATAAAAACAAATAAAAAAATGAACATATCATATCATACCTCCTGCCTGCCACCCCACAAATTCACCATCACCTAAAATTAGTCGGAAGAAAAATAAAGAAGAAAAATAGATAGAAGTATTTGCTTTTTAAAAATATTTAAAGATCATTTTAAAAGATAAATGATGATGTAATGGATGCAAAAACAAGATTTAATGAATTTTTAAGAAGCGATTTTTATGATAATTAATTTTTGAAAATTGAAAATGAAGTTATATGAAAAAAATGTTGGTGTGATGAGCACGTAATGCTTATGAATTGCCATTAAATGGAAACTATGGCAGCAATGAGGAGGTGAGCGATGATTTTATGCTATGTTCCTTATAATGAATCACATAATTACCTTGTCTTGTGGGGTCCATACTATTAGGCATTAAAGGCTGTACTGGTACTCCGCCTCCGGGCTGTAATTATGATTAAAAGCAATTTTATTTATACGGAATTAATTCGATTTTGCTCATACGTACATTGAATTCGACCTGTTGAGGCATCCGCACTCCTGGTCGTGGACCACCAGGATATCTGGGCGACATGAAAGGCTACAAGTAATACAGTAAACAGCATTATTAGTTATTTCGGCCATACCACATTTTTATTTTTATTTTTATTTTATGCGCACTTATGTCAATGTAAACATTTTGCAAATTACATTTTCTATAATTAAAATCAATTATTATAAACGGTTAAGTAAGTGACGATTTTCATTTATTGTTTTTTCTTATTTTATTTGTAAAAAAACGTCGAAACCTTGAAAACATTTAACATAAACTATCCTCAATTTTGTTAAAGTAAAATATTACATATATATTTATTTATCACAAATATCAAACATCTATATATTTAATTTGGTAAGGCTGTTTTTTTGCCCGTATTTTCTGACCAAACCGTAATAGATACGATTATCCCACAAGCAGAAAAGTTATGACCAATCTACTGAGGGACTCCGCAAAAATAGAGAAATTTTCAAAATAATTAGTTTAAGGTGGATTAAAAGTACGGAAAGTACAACTCCATACTAGAATATTTGCGAATATAGACTCCTTTGTAAAATTTTGCACAAAATATAGGTGTGCTTTATATTTACATATGGTTTTAGTTTAATAAAAGCATGTATGCTTTTGGAGCCACTTGTTTATTTTAAAACTTCCAAAATATTTTCAACTAAATTTTAAAGAAGAGCTATAATTACGAACAATTCAATAATTAAAATATTATATTTTAAAGTGATATTAATTTTGATATATTATTAAATAATAAATACCCAATGAAAAACTAGAATTTTCTAGACATAATTTCAAAAAATTAATTTTATCTCACGTTATTTCCATTATTATGGCTTTTTACAAATACAAATCAATTTCTTTTAATTATATTTTCTGATTCGGTATTTTCTAAATTTAAAGCATATTTTGTCTATAATTATGCAGAATTTTAATTTCAAAAAAGTTTACAAAATTACGCTATAGCGTCAAATTTCTTTTAAAGCCTGTTTTGTTATCTCAATTACTTAATTAAAATTACTTATTTAATATTACATGAATATATTCAATAGAAGATATAAAATATAATAATAAAATAAACTTGGAATATATCAACTAAATAAAGATTTCGTACGTCGTATTTCTGCCAAAGATATTAATCTACGAATCGCTAGTTTTGTGCGTCAAAATTAGTTAAGTGATCGTCATTTACATAATAATATTTTAAGTAAAATGTAAATCATATCATGCATGAATAAACTTTCTAATGAAAAGGATGTTAACAATTTTTGCTCGAATATGAACATATTTATCGATATCATTGGTTAATTTATCTGTTCCGAGTGCGAGTCAGTGAACCCAAAATATAATTATATCTTTTTAAATATTCTAATTAAGCGTATCATTTTTAAATTTCAGTAAAAAAGTGGCAAAACAACAACAACAAACAATTATAAAATATTAACACAAATTAAATCAAAATTATTCAATATCAGAATGGAATTTGAGAAAAAAATGATAATTTTTTAAAAGGTAATTAAATTTTAATTAAACTCAATATTTATTTTTACAAAAATGAGTTTAAAAATTTTTTTTAAAATTTATTGTATCCCAGAATACTAGTGATTTCACTAGTAGTGAAATGACAATTTTAAGTTAAGAAACCTATACTATTGGGGTTGTATTCACAGTTCAGAATGAATTCATAGTTGACTTCAAAACAATTTAGACTAATCGTTTTATTAACTTTTAATAATTGTCATTTTATGGGAAAATAATTTAAACTTTAATAAGTTTAATATTTAAGAAGCATTTTTAAGTAAATTTATTGTTTTAGTCGCAATATAATCAATTTAATGTAAAATATATCTAATTTAATCATAAATAAAAGCGATCGAAATTTATTTGAACATTGTATCGAGTGTTTTCGCATAAGTGACAGGTTCCCGCCTCAAAAAATTGTTTTGTAAGAATATAAAAATGTTTCGATAATTATAATTTATTTGATGTGTCAAGAAACGATATCTGTGTATATCACGCTTCTTCAAATGGCTTCATAAAACTATACTGTATTGGGTTTAAAAATAGCACAATCAGCGTTTCCCAGAGTGGGGTCGACCCTTCACTATTCAAGTAATTTTCGTAAAATTTTAAAAAAATCATCTAACATACAAGAATTAAATAATTATTAAAATGCGGATTAGAATGTTTAAAAAACAGATCCAAAGTTTTTATTTTGGTGCCAAAAGCACAAATGTCGCTTTTTCTATAAGCTAACGAAATGAGTAATTGTTAAAAGTAGTAGTAATGCATAAACGAAATACTTCCATCTGATCTTACTTCTTGTAATATGCTTATTTCTGAAAATAAAATTTCTGGTATGATTCCGTTCTACTCTAAACTAACTGTTTAGTTCGCTAAAATATCCACAGTGAGATCATACTTACGATAAATAGTCGTTTAAATTTAAAGTACAATTTTTAACGTCACATAAAAATTCTTGCGTTTTCATTGCTTAATGTTTAAATCACTCTAAAATTTAAGCTTTTTATTTAGAACTTAAAATCAATTTAAATAACTTTAATGAGACCAATATTGGAATTTACATAAAATTATAATAAGAAACATATTAAGAAACTTTTATTATATATTGATAGGACTAGAAACGGATTTTGAGGGTGTGTTAGCGTTTCGAATGTGGTTTCTAATAAATTATCTCTATGAACATGCGTTTATTGAAATTATTGAAATTAATTTCTTAATTATCTACATTAAAATATTGCAATGCGATTTGTAAACTTAACAAAAAATTTTCAAAAATAGTAGATAAGGGGTGATACAAAAAGTATGTATGCTCCTAATCATGGTTTGACTGACCCCCTCCCAAATTACACGGTTTGGTACGCTCAGACCAATATACCTTCCAAATACTATAACTATAAATTAATCAAAATCTTTATTAAGCCAAAAATTACGTACAATTTACTCGAATTTTCTATACAAAAGGTACGATAATATTTTATCGAACCTAACCCCTAAAACTATATACGCTATCGTTGCGTTTTTGCTTAACTCCACTCCCTCTAGCCGAGCGTACATATTTTTTAATATCACCCTTAATGAACTTTTATAATTGTTGCATATATTTTGGATATATAAATGGATTATAGTTATGTTTGTCAGTTATGTTTGTCAATGATTATTTGCAAAAATGTGAAAAAATTGTTGACGATTGTATACCATAATAATCCGCATACTGCATATTAGCACTCAAATTGCGGATATATGTTTAGCCGCAATAATAAATTCAGTATAATATTTTAAATTATATTTATATAGCTTTATATATAACTAGTATTAACGGTTACAATTAATATTTTCAACCTATATTAACATAAGGAAATATTTTAACTTTATAACAACTATAAAAATATTTTAATGAACGATAACGAATTTTAACGTTTCCATTTTAAAAGTTTCAATGTATATATTTGATAAAACACAAAATACCGAAAATATCGTTCAAATTAACTGTAAATAGTTAAATATAAGAGTAATAATTTGTCTAAAAAAGCTAATATTTTAAAATTTTAATAACTAGAGCTAATAAAATCAATTCAATTTGGAGAGGATTATACAAAGGTGAAGTAGTAGACAGGTTCATGGGGTCCAATTTAAATAATTTTTACCATACAGTATTTATTTACTGAATATACAATTTTTTAAAAATCAATTCCAATTTATGCTGTTTATACACACGGATAGGATTTTTCATTGATTACATAATCGGGAGATTAATATGTTAACTTCTACTAATTATAACGAATTAATTAATAGTGGTTTTAATTTCCCATTTGGGAATTCAACTAAAAGAATATTGATAGCAATAATAAATTTTCCCGATACTATTCCCATTTTTTATACTTGTCCCACTTGTTTTAAATAGCATTTAGTCTCGGAAAATCCTATCCCTATTAATTACTTTTATTTGTTTCGACCGAAATCCAGACTTAAGTAATATTCTAGCTTCTAAAATTTTAAAATGGAACTAATTAAGTTGAAACAAGAATGAACATTAGTGATATGCTCACTTTGATTCTATTTATTAAATCTATTGACATGTCCAATAGTTATGGGATTTTATAAAGTTAAAATTTAATATATATAGCCAGGGTGTCCCAGAGTGTGTCGGCCTGGGGGGACATTTCAAAATTTTAAGGGGAGTCAAACTACTAGGATTTAAACGAAAATTTTTCTGCCATCGGCCAAAAAAAACATAAAAATACATTAAATTGTTCATTTTCATTTTTTAGGTAGGGGGTCAACTTTTTGAGAATTCTTGGGGGTGGGGTACCCTGGGCCATCCCCTCTCTGGGACACCCTGTATATATCTGCTAAACATTTTTGTATTTTACTTTAAACAAACATAACTTGTAATTTATATTGTTTTTTGAATATTTAAGTTTCTCTTGACTCCAAAATTTACTCGTTTTCGCTCCGAAATTTTAAAATTTTAAAGCCTATTATGTTTCAATTTATACCAATTTTAATCCTAAATTAACCATTAATGGCCCAAATTTGGTAGTATTATGCCTCAATATTAGTCATTTTTGATCAAATTGTTTCATATATAAAAGCCTCCTTTAGTACTATAAGCTATTTCTTATTTTATATAAGAAAGTTAAAAGTTTCAAAAAATACGCTCGACTTTGTCGATTCAAAATAATAGTTTTTCCAGTAATATATTTTTTATAAAACAATAAAAAATTGTAAAAAAAATTAAAAATATAAAAAATATAAAGAACTGAAAAAATAAAAAAAAACGGAAAAATTCAAAAAAATGGAAGTCAAAAAAAATTAAAATAGGTTTACATCATGCATACAGACATGTCAAACCCAAAAGCTGACTTTATAAATAACATAAAAAATATATTTATGAAAAATAAACTATGATCGGAATTAAAACTAATGGCACCAACAAAAATTGCCTCGTAATTGTTTTTAAAAAATAATATTTTCTCACAACAAAATTAATTATTTGGAAACATTTAGCGTTTGAAAAAAGCAGATTTTGAGCGCGTTTCAGAAATAGAGAGCGTATGTGACATAATGCTAGCGTAAATAAGTGTATTTTAGTGTATGGTATAAAACCGACAGAAAGGTTGAACGTACCTGATTCTGCATCATTTGGCCATGTGGGGGAGGAGGTTGTGGATGGGGGGACGGTTGTGACACTGGCTGCTGAGGCGGTGAGGGCCGCATGTGGGAATTCTGCCATTGATGGACGGGATTTTTAAAGAAAAGAAAAGAAATACAGAGAATAAGTGAAAACACATACACAACAATTTTTATTATTAAAAAATTTTCTTTAAGTTTTAGAACAAAAATGAAAAATAAAATTCATAACAGCTATACTAAGATATAGCATGACTCAATTAGCTTTAGTTAATAAAAGATCAGAGTAGAGATATGTGCTTTAGCTCAACGTAATTACAATGAATGCATGCAACGAGGAAATCAATTAGCAATGAAATAGCAACACAACTGCCATACCGTAGAATGTCAACAATTGCGTGAACTCAAGAATTTTTTAGTTTTTTTTGAGTTTCCATAGAAGAAAGAGTAAAAAAGTTTTAAGAATACAAGATATATAATAGGGAAATATTAAGAAGCAAACAACGACAGCAACGACACCAACGACAAGGTCGCCTTCACTTGTCGAGCAATAAAGGCTAGTGTTTGATTGGACAATGAATACATTTTCTTATCAAATCATTGAACGTAACTTTTTTGAGCAATAAAAATAAAAAAATAACAGTCACAAGTTTTATATTTCCTTTTAAAAACCAATACTAACATAGCTATAGTTTTTTGGCGAACAGAGAGGGAGGGCGAGGGGTGTTGAGTACGTAAAACACATTTGTTGCACACAATATAAGTTAGCTTATGTGTGGACATTTTTTTACATTATCGATGGTAATAGTTTAACTATTTAGCCAACAGGCAAACACAGGCTATAGTGAATAGAAGAGTTGCTACTTTTACTTCCTTATTCTACACGAATAAAAAACATTTTGTTTTTTTACAACGTCATTATACAATAACACAATACAATAAACCTTTTCCCTGACAAAAATCTACTTAAAAACTGCCTCATTTCTCAATGGTTGAAAAGATTCCAATTTTGAAGAACAGATGGCTAAGTGAGCATTACTGGCATAACTAAAGCACAGAGATATTGACTTTTTACTATCCTTTGCGTACACACACAGTGAGAGAGAAGAGCACAGAGCAGAGCATGACATCTTCAAAGATTTCATACTGCGCTCGCATATACCGCATCCCTAACTACTTAAATCCCTCGTAAAAATAGGATAACTCTCGCCAACTCTTCGGTAAACAAAATTTTATTAATTGGCAACAATATACGCGATAGTAATGCATTTAAATATATATATATGCTATTTATGTGGTCATTCGCAAACAGTTCATTAATTAATTACAGTACGGGTATAGACTATTATAATAAATAAAAACTTAATCAACTGCACTAAAAAACATTAATGTGTTATAATAAAGCGTTTAAAAATACTAAAGTAATCCCTTAAATAGCATCTAATTATTGGTTTTTACAAATTAATAATAATAAAAAAAACCACAAAATTCTTGGCTACGATTTTAATTCTGGTAAAAACTTTCTACATTTATAGCACACACACACACACACACATCCACTATACCGTACACTGAAACTGAAACACACACACATATATACGCACACGTTCGGTACATCATCTGATCCTAAAACAGATATTTTTATAATAATCGCGGAGTTGAGGCAATTTTTCATTTTCCTTAGTTCTGTCGAAGTGTTTTGTTTATAATACTCGGTTATATTAATGCTCATATTGCTCGCTAGTGGTGGCAACTTTGACGCTCACTTTTCATCGCAGGAACAAAAAGTGTAAGAAAGTTGTTTTTGAAAGTAAAATTTTGTGCGGTGTGGTCTCTATATTTTAAGAAAGAAGATTTAAAGATAGAAATAACATGCATACGAATTCAGTGCATTCGCCACAAATCATAAACCAAAATTAATAATGCATTGTGAGATTAATGTCAGTTAAAATGTTAATATAAATTCATTTATGCGGTGATAACGTTAAGAAGTATTATAACGTATTCCACAAAAAAACCAAAAGAAATTATCAAATAAGACGTTTATTAATAAGTTTTATTTAATTAAATCATTGTTAGTTTCTATTATATAAATCATTCAATTTGTTAATTACTAGATTAACGTCATAAATATATTAGATTTAGCAAATAAAACAATTAATGTTTACTTACAGGAAAAAAGCCTGCGGGAGGCATAGGACCTCCTGGCATACCATCGTTAGGTGGCATTTGGCCCAAAGGACTCGGAGCTGTTGGATTCTGTACCATAAAAACATAAAAATATATATATTAGAAAAATTTAAATACGATAACAAATAGCTTAACAAATTAGCTCAGTTTAAACACTTAATTCCATAAATTCCTGGCATAACATATAAAAGCAAACGAAAGTGTATTTATAACTTTTTCTCGTGTGTAGTAATGACAAAACGTTTGAGAATATATTTTCCCTAATTTAACATACCATTTATCGAATATTAACGCGCGTCACGTTATTTTTACGGATAGCGCGGGTTAGCTATGGTTTTTCAAAATTAACCAAATTAGTCATTAGAGTAAACAAACGAATAATTTGAGATTTAAAACCAATAAAACATATAAAAATTTTTACAATATCTTGTTTACACTATCGTTTAATCAGCGCTAAATTTACTAATCGTAAAGCCAATTAAGACAAGAGAAAATCGATATTATTTTTATAACATAATGTGAATTAAATTCGTTAATAAAAAAACAAAACGAATTTTTGCGGTTTTGTATACAAAATTTTAAAACTTAATGATCTAAAACGTGATTATAAATTTTGAATATTTGCATGAAAATAATTTATGGATTTGAAACTTGAAAAAGTTTTTGGTTGTTGTCACGAATTAATTCACAAGTATATATTATTATTAAAAATAATTTGTCGATTCAAATCAGTATAAATTACGGTACTATATATAGAATAATAAAATCTTTAATCAAGAGTTTTACTAAGTAATTCGAAAAATAATTAAAAATAATTTAACCAGTTTTGCACAACAACTGTGTAGATACACTGCAAAACTGATTTCCCACACAAACAATGATTTAGTTAAGGTACTTCGATAAATTTTAAAAATGAATATAACAATACGAGAAATATGGAATAAAAAAAGAGAGTTAGAAAATGTTAATATAATTTGTACTAAATATCAAATGAAGGATTGTATGTTTAGGTGAAAAGCGTGGTTAATTCGATGCTAAGGTGGTCCGCGTACACAACACAGCAAATATTAGGTTATCAATAAGGACAGGATATTTCGGTTTTAACCGAACGATTTCTTATTTAAAAGCTCGATTAAAGTAAAATATAATTATATTCAGTTAAAAATATAGCTTTTAGAGTATTTAAACGGTGTATTTAACGAAAACAACCGATTATTGAGTTTCTGATCAAAAATGCCGAAATAAGTTTCCACAGAATTTCGTAATTCATGTGTGTTTATTCATTAAAACCTAAGAATTTAGCGCAAGAATATCAATTAAATTGAAAATAATAATTTAAAAGATAAATTTAATAGGCTAATATATCGTTTTAAACAAAAAGTCGAATAATTATTTAAAGATTCTTTAAAAAATACACTTCACAAACTTTGCTGAGCACAAATTTACAACACTTAATTTTGCAAAGTTGTCAACACATTGATGTCTAATAATTTCTTATATCTCGTGAGGTTCTAATGCAAACATTAAAACGTTTAATGTAATTGATTTAATAAACTTTTTTTAATGCATATTAAATCGTTACCAAAAACTTGACCGAATTTCCAATGTTTTTCCAACCGAAAACCGGTCGAAACGACATTTTCTATCCGAAATATCCTGACCTTAGTTATTAATAATGATGAGAGAAAGCTCATTTTTCCTGAGCTTGAGCTTAAACATACTGAGCTTAAGCTCAAAACTAGAAAAAA
>JAQIXJ010003322.1:0-13084 GCA_034700185.1 Phthiracarus laevigatus
CCCATGTGTTCATTGTACATAAGATTTGTTTATCTGTAAAGACATTTATGTCCTGTTCCCCAGACAAATGTTGCAGCTAGTACGTTAATCTAGCGCGCAGATGGCATAGTTCCAGTGACTCTTCGGAGTTCCATACACCTTGGTGTATGTGCCGCTACAATGGTTAACAATGCCGGGCTTTATACTAAGATCTGCTTAGCAGTGGCTGGGATGCGGTTGATAACAAACATTTCTAAGTATATTGACTCAGTACTTCGAACACACACAAATCACAGTCCACCCGACTGATCACGAACTTTACCCGTTTAATTCCAAACTTCACATCACTGATCCCGAAACTCAACCGACTGTTAACTAACCCCACCCGATCAATACATGAATCCAAATCAACTGATCCCGGACCCTACCAGACCCATCCCGGACCGCACCAGTCCCATTACAGACACCACCAGACCCATCCCGGCCCCACCAGACCCATCCCGGACCCCACCAGACCCATCCTGGACCTAACCAGATCCATCGTGGACCCACCAGACCCATCCCGGACTGCACTATGCCCATCACGGACCCCACCAGACCCATACCGGACCCCACCAAGCCCATTCAGGACCTCCACGGACCCCACCAGACCCATCCCTAGCCAACCAGACCTCTCCCTAACCCACCAGACCTATCCCTAACCAAACCAGACCAATTCCGGACCCACCAGTCCCATACCAGTCACCACCAGACCCATCCCGGCCCCATCAGACCCATCCCGGACCCCACCATATTCATCCCGGCCCACACCAGACCCGTCCCGGACCCCACCAAGCCCATCTTGGTCCCTGACGGACCCCACTAAACCCAACCCGAACATCAACCAACAAAACGTGGACTATAAGAGTGGATACACCTAAACCTACCCCGCGAGTGACGCCTCCCCACCCCCTCGAGTGACCCCTCATTTTGCTCCGTTTTTAGAGCTAAGTTGATTAATATAGGTTTCGAATGCAATTATAGAATTTTTTTTGACGCCTCCTAATTTAGGGGGTGCCCATCACCTCGAAACCCTTTTTTTGCATTTCTCTCATGGATTAGAATCCATTGATTTAGGAGTTGATGAGGTAAACGTTGAGGGAGGGGCCTTATAATGATATTGAAACAGTTTTTCTGCCCTCATTATTTAAGGGGGGTCCCACCACCTCGAAACCCCCGACTTGCACTCCTCATTTTAAGCTGAATCCAACGATATAGGGGTTGAGGGGGTGCAGCCACCAGGGGAGGCGCCTATAAAGGTATCACACACACAGACAACTTTAGAATATGTGTATATGATGTTTTCTAGATTGCAATAAGTAGTATTTTTCGCAATTTACTCAAAAATAATAAATTGCGCCGCAATTTTCTCGCGCAATTTGCGACGCAAATTGCTTTGTGCAACCCTGTTGAAAACCAGTTCCATATAACTTAAAAAATGTATTTGAAATCTTTGAAACATTCATTATGTTTAGTAAGTGATGGTTACAATTTTAGGAGTTAAGCAAAGGAAAAAAATTGTTAATTATAACTGTAAACTTAGTTTATCCATTAATTTTCATTAATAAAATATAAATGAATAAATTATGCATGTTTTATGTTACAAAAGCAGTAGTGTTTGCTTTAATCGTTATTAACTTCATTACATAATGTTTAATATTTATTAGCATAAATAATAGAAACATTATTAGAAGAGAGACAAATTTATAGCATACAAAAATAGTGCTATAATTAGTATTAATAAATGACAAAAATTGCACTTAAAAATATTATTTAGATTTTTTAAAAAGATCGATACGGTAATAATATCTGACTTTGCTAAATAATTTTATATTAGTTTATGGTCGCTTACTTTTTTCATTCGCTCGGTCCCATTATTTTATATTATTTTTCCTGTAATAAGTTGAATATTATGTTAAATGCAGATGAAGTCGAATACTAATAACATTATTATCGCTTATTAGCGAGTATATGCCAATTTCATATTTAAGATTATTTTTGACATTACTGAATTTCCCATATTTTAACTAGATATTGCGACTAGTGATGAACAAAAGTTAAAAGTTAAGAATTTTGCTTAACTCTTAACCTTATCTCCTGAAAATGTTTTAACCTTAACTTTGTCCTGCTAAAAACTTTCTTAACTTTAACTTTAACCGGTTAAGAAGACTTTAACTCGAGTTAACTCAATATTTTAACTTAACCAAATTTTATGCTATTTATCAAATGATTTTTCACTTAAAATTCTTAATTCTGATTCAATTTTTTCACTTAATAACATAGAATAACCCAATTTTTATTAGAAAATAATTTTAAAGAGAGTATTAATGAATTTATTAGTTTTGTAGAACAATCCCAACCACTAATGCTAGACTAAAATGTAAAAGTAAATAATTTTGAATACAAGTTTCACTTATGTATCATACATTTTTGTCTATTCCTATGAATGCATTGAAATGTTAAGGAAACTGGAATGATGGGCGTGGCTTAGTAGAACATTTTTATGCATTAATAGGAATAGACAACAAATGTATGTTATGTATGCAATACTTTTAACACAATAAGTTTATACGAAATATACAGTATATTACTGTGAATAATAATTTATCATAAAAATTTAATAAAAGATATTTGATTTCGAGTTAACCAGTTAACTCCCAATTTTTTCTTAACCCGTTGAGTTAATAAAATTCTTAACTTTAAACTTTAACTCACATCAAAATCTGTAACCTTAACTCTTAACTTTAACCGGTTAACCTGCTAACGACGTAAGTCAAATGTTAACGGTTAAAATGTGCATCTCTAGAAACCAGATAAGATTCAAACAATTATGATTAACCCTAATATGGCTGATTTGTTACAGAATAAACCAATACAACTAAGTCATTATTTTATATTAATTTGGTTGAAAAATTGATTTGGATACTTTATAATATTTTGTTCACAACCCTCACCATAACTGTACAATTTTTATTTAAGACTCAATCACATCATTATTGCGCACGATAACAAAAAAAATCGGAGCTCCTTTGAATAATCGATTACAAAACTAAATAAGAAAACTATAGAATTAATTTAACTAAAAGTGATTAATGTTATTCATGTTATAGTTAGTAATAGAAAATTCAAATTTAAACAGTTTTTAATTTAGATATGCAACATTGGATTATAAGGTAGAATGCGTCCACAATAATAGATATTTCAAGTGATTTTATAATTGGTTGATTAATTTATATAACCATATCAATTGATGCGAGATTAGCTTATCTTTTCATTTGAAACAAAGTTTTTTTGCGGTGTTGTATCAAAATGATAAACATCATACGGTATGTCATTATAAGTGCTTTGACTTTTGAAGTCATTACACCGAATGTTTGCTTATTTTTGTTATTTTGTTGGTAAAGTTTATATTTCATGGTTTTAACACATTTCTTGAAAATAAAGATGTATATTAAGATATATTTTGCGTTGTTGTTATTTATTTTGAAAATTACTTTAGAGAAATTATCATATTTTCTAAATTATATGCTCCGTGCTATACAAGAAAAAGTTAATATTTTGAAATAACGTGTGGATTTTATATATACATGGGGTGCAGCCTTTATAGTCTCAAAAATACGGTAAATTACGAGTTCTTAGTGTAACATATTTTTGGAATGTTTTTTGTTATAAAATAACTGTTATTAATAAATTTCTTACAACTTTTCTTTTGTTGTGTTATCCCTTAAGAGTCAGAGTATGAGAAAACTGCTTTTTGTTTATTCGTTTTGTAAACCTATAAGCATATAAGATATTAGTTTTCAGTAATGAAAATAATAATCTAACCGATACACTTTTACACTTTTATTGTTGACAACTTAGAGAAAATTAATAAGATACTAAAGAAACAGTTTTTTGCTAGATCAAGAAAAAGTTTAATTCAAGAAAAAATGTTCGCCGAAAACTTCATCTATAAATGTTATTTTTTAACCGAACATGATTAATGTTTAGCATTTCAAAATTTTTTAAAAACCTTTGTAAAACTTTAGATCTTTGTGGCAATCTTACTTTAACGATAAGAATTTTATTCAAGCAAAAAGATTTAATGATATAGCTTTGTCACGTCAAGTTTTAAAACTATTAGTTGTATTTTTGCCGTGCTTTCGTTTTTTTAATTATGGGAAATTAATTATTAAAAAATTATCTCCTACTAGAGGCATAAAAGCTAATTTTTTTTAATAATTACTTGCGGAGATTATATTTAATATTAAGTTTTATTTGTTTTTAAGCTGGAAAAAAGTTTAGTCATTTCCTCGCGTTTATTGTTGTTGGAAATTTCAAAAAGGATGTAATAAGTTATTGCATTATGACATTTCATAATAAGATTTGTTCTAAAATTAAATTACACTTAAATAATGAATGACCTGTAAGATATTTTTCGCTTGCTTTTCACTATTTTATTTGCTAAAGTTTATGTAAACATAAGTTTTATAACGGGATGTTTAAAATAAAATGCGTTCATTTTGATTAAAGAATGTTCTACGCTTTTATTTAATTGTTTATTTTTATTGTGATAATAATTCTAATTTCTTAAATAAAAAACTTATTTGAAATCTATACAAGATCGAAACAGTCATAATATCTGACATTGAAATGTAAAAAGTTAATTAACTATTTGTTAAAACCATTCAAAAACTTATTGGTTACTATTATAATATTGTTATATAACTTAAATAATTCTAAAAATGTTATTTTAATTAACGATTCTAACGGTTTAAAAAATTTCTAACGATTTTATTTATTTCTAAAGAATTCAATTTTTTAAAAATAGGAATAATTGGCGTTATAATACTAAAAATTGTCGCTTAAATCCGATAAGTTTTGAGTGAGGTCATGTTTTAAGGGTTTCACTGGGGAAAAAATTTAAAAGTTTTTTCGAAGAATGTTTAGGCGCAAAGCTCAAAATATTATTATTTAAATCCGTTGAGTTTTTGCATGACCTAAGTTTTTTGAAATTTATTTTTTCAATCAATAGATTTTTTTCAAATAAATTTTCTAACGATTTGGCCATTTATTTCTAACGATTAATAAACTATTTTGCACGTTTATTTCTAACGATATTCAAGGCCTTACCTATAATATCCTTTTTTAATATAACTGTTATCGGCAAAAGGCCACAACACAACAAAAAGTTTTGTTTTAAACGTATTTTATGTTTTTGTATAACCACTAATAAGTAAAACTTTATACTTATATTCATTCGTGTTTTTACTTTAATAAAAACAATCGCAATTTAATTTATTTTCAATTATTTATTAATTAATATTCACTTAGTGTAATTAAAGGCAAAAGAAGCGAGTAATGCCTCTAAGATAACTCAAGGCTCAAATCTGATATTTGGAGATTTTAACCCGGAGTTTGTCAATTTTTTTGACCAGAATTTGACTTTATTGCAGTACTTAGCCTCTTTATTAGTATAAAAACGTAAGCTTCCAATCTGAAAATTAGCCATTTAGACATAATTTTGATCATTTTTACGATTTATGGTTTTATGCTATTTATTTGACATTAAAACGCTAAATATTTTTTATAAATATAAACAAGATTGAAACGATCATAACTTTGTAAAGTTAGTTTCAGTTAGTATATAGTCTCTCGTTTACTTCGTTCACTCGCTCACAATATTTTAAATTACTTTTATTGAAAATTCGTTATAAACTTTTGTCTATAAAACGTTATGTCACAGTAGTTCGTGATCTAAATTATGCTACCTCCAAAAACGGTAGATGCCATTTAGGTTCTGAATTATATTTTGTAATTTAAAATCAATTTTGAAATTTTAAACCTTGGCTTAAATTTTGAGATTGGATAATCCATAAATATCGCCAAAATGCGGCAGAGGTCATAAAAATTTTAACATAAATTTTGGCCATTTTTTCCAAGGTTTACCTGTTTAACCAGTTTTTCGATGAGGAAGTCAAAATAAGACTTCGTTCAGCTCGCGAAGTAAGTGTTCTGGGGCTTTATATATGATTACCCTACCAATTCGTATTGGGATTTTTCAAGATATCGCATATTATGGACAGAGAACGATTGAAATTTGAACGGCTTTTAGTCCCGCCACCCGATTTTGTCCATATTTCATCGCCTGTCTAGATAGGTCAGGGAGCGCTTTTTAATAACCTAATCGTTATTTTAAAAAATTAAAATAAAATAATTTATTTAAAAACGAACAATAACTCATTTTCCTTATGTTTGATGATTTTAAACAATTTTTAGTTAATTATGTTTAAAATATTTGGCTTAAACAATTGTTTTGTTTTTGTACTTGCCAAAATTTGGTGGTAAAATCCATTAATGCGATATCAACAAGCGTTTAAACGAACATTTCTTAAAAATATTTTTTTATTCTAAATTAACCAAAATTCGTTAAATTATTTCGCTGATATAATTGCTAAACACTTGTTAACCTGATAATTAAGTTCCTGAAATTGGTTCTTTAAAATTTATTTAGGAACCATTTAAACAATATCTACACAGAAAAATATTATTTTTGCATTAGACGTAAACAACTTTTAAATTGAGAATGAATCTTATATCAGATAGCGTGACATCTTATGTATTTTATTTGGCTATAAGAACCATTTTTATCTAACATAAGATAATTATTATTGAGTGCTTTTGACATTTTATAAATATAAAAAAAAATAATAAATAAGTTTTGAATTATTGTGCACCCCCATATTTATCTTTGAACTATAATATCGTAAACGTTATTAGTACAAATTTATTAGTACAGTGTACCGTTTATTGTTTATAAATACTATAATTAATAATTCAATAAAACTATTTTGTTATTGTCATTTATTTGACTTACACGTATGAATGCGTATTAATGCGTATTGTCGGTTTGCTAATCAATATTGTTTCTAACATTTAGAATTCTTACATATGTATTATAAGGCGTATAAGTTTATTCCTGCCGGCTATGAAGATGATTTAAATCAACAAGTTCAAGGTGAAGAGTTTGATTTATGATATTTAATAAAGTTTAATAATAGATTTATTATAAGGATGAAATCAGAAAATGTAAAAGAAGCAAAACAATCTATAAAAATCAGTCAAGTTTGCCAAACAAACCGTAACCTGTTGCGGTACCAGAAATCCAGAGCCGCTATTAATAGGAAGTATCCACTGCTAGTAACCATAAAGCGCTTTATAGTCTCTATAAGTTACCACTAAAGCACATTGACTCGTAATTATAACGAATATATTTAATAACGAAATAACAATATCACTATACAATATTTAATACAAAAGTGAATGCTATAATAAATGCTATAATAAGTAATGTTAACTCAAAGCATGCTAACAATTAAGTGAAGTGATGGCTGCTAATGACTAAATCATAATTAACAATAAGTATTGAAAATGAGTAACAAAAGTAATGAGTAATAATCTTTTAGTATACTATATGTGTATGTAACTGTAACTGTAAATAGGAATATGAACTATATGTAAGAAAGTAAAGGTAGGATATTAGGGTTCACAACAAACCATATCACATTTACTATTACTTACGCCAAAAACACCATTTGTAAAAAAATTAATTTGATATGTGTTAAACTTCCTGTTAAAATAATTAACAAAAACAATTGAATGATTGTGTTTCACTGATGGAAACAATTTATGCATTTTTTTCATTATAAAAGATGTGGACTATAAAATCATAAAGAAGGAAATCCAGAGTGCAAATATACTAGTTTTGGAGGCGCTAATTTTTCAAAGCCAATAAATAAATCAAGAGCACAACAGAGGAAATGATGGAAAAACCTTATATTGATTTGAAACGCTCACTCTGAAACATGATTAATTGAAACATGTTGATCCATTAATTAATGATAACACGCCATGGACTGGAACTCATTCGAACCTCAAGTTATGAGACTTGATGTTGAATGCGCACAAATTTATGATAATAACAATTATGAAATTAATGTGGTAGCGCTTTGCCATTTTATCGAATTTCAACGAAGATAAAATATTTACATCAACCAATTTGATAAAATAGTCAAAACAAATAAAATAATAGATGGAAATTCTGTAAAAGGATCGCAAAAGCTTCAATCTCGAGTCAAGGAACACGCGATTTACAGAAATTGTATGTATGTTAAGGTGGTTTATAGTATAAAGCGCTTTGTACTGACAAGTTTATAAATTTAGGAGAAAAAAATTCTTTGGTTGGATGTGGTATTAGGAAAGATTTAGAACATTTTGGCATTTAAACAAGTAATTGATATTTGCAAATTATTTTGAAAATGATTCATTACGAAATTTGTGTACTATTTATGTGGAAAAGATATTCAAGAAATTCAACAACATAGTAGTTAATTATATTTTCGATATAAACTTTATACATATTTGTATTACATTTAAAATTATGATGCTGGCGAAGTTATTATTTCATCATCATAACTATAAATATATTAACATTTAATTACTTAATTTCAATTAAATTTTATAAACAACAATATTTTTACAATTTTAAAGCATATATTGTTTAATACTATGAAAAATGGTTGAATCTTTAATGACATTACTCCCGGACTAAACGGACCAAACCTATATTAGATTTTTGATTTTGATTAAACAAAACGCACAGTCATTGAGTCTACAGCTTAATCCAAATGTAATTCAATAAGATTTGAACATGCGATGAAGAATGCAAAACGAAGTGCGTTTCCAAAATCAGCATTACGAGGATGTTTTTTCACTTAACCCATTGTATTTGGCCTAAAACTCAATAACTAGAGTTAACAACAACTTATCGTGAGAATGAAATTGTTTGATATTTCGTGAGAAGATTAGCTGCGATGCCTCTCCTGCGAAATACTAATTTAGAAACTGCATTAGGAATAATTCAAGATAATAATCAAAACGTTCATGGATGGTATTAATTTCTATATTATTTTGTTGATAACTGGCTTGACGACTTTAATGCTCGATAAGATCGAACAATTTGAAACCCCATTGAAAAAAATGGTTTACGCTCAAAAACTCATCTGAAATGGTTTCACAACAAAATCAAAATAGCTGTTTGGAAAATTCAGACAAACATTTTTGAGCTATTTTTAAATGTCTAAAAATGTCAGCAAAACACTGAAAATGAGTTGCAATAACTAATTATTGTCATTTTATAAAACTTCCAAGATAAAATTATCTGGAAATAAATCTACCTATTGCATCATTTAAAGATCAATTAATTAACAATGTAAAAACTCCAATTGAACTTTTAGATTCAGTTTGGTATACTTCGTTGTTAAATAAATTTGATTAAACATTACAAATTATTAGTTTCTTCAATGATTATTACTCAAACCACAAAAAACAAAAGTAATATACTCATTCTCATCGTCACAATAACATAACTAAAACAAAATCACATTTAATTTTCACTAAAATAGTCAATTTCTACCCATTTTGTTTAAGTAGTCAATCAACAGGATAAAAACGACTAAATTTGTCTATTTTAAGAAAATGACTTCACACCACGCGCAATAATCAAGTACACTAAATAAAAAATCATTCTTATAATTAACTAACAGCAAAAATCAGTTCAATTTAATATTTATTCATAAGTTAAATGAAATTAATGGTTAAAAAAATACAGTCTTATTATGAGCCTTTTTATGTCTTTTTCAATTTTTAATGTGTTATGTTTCTGCATTGCAAGTATCAACTTAGCTTATATAAAAGTTCGCGACTGAGTTAATCGGAATATTAGTTACTATAGTTTGTTGATGCTTCTGCTGTTACGGATATTGTTCTTGCTGTTGGTGTTGATGCTGCTGTTTCTGTTGATTATTTTGTTGCTGTTGATTGCTTAATTCTAATAATATATGTCCATTATTTGATAAATTGCTAATTGATTTTTTATATTCAATAAATTTTGGGATGCACTTCAACAAGGCCTCTGTGTGCACCCATGAATTCATCCATTAATCTGTAAAATAACTAATATCTATTAATTAATAAAATGAAAAGAATAGTAATACACATATAATAATAGAACCTAGTGTTTATATTAATTGAATTTGGAGACAGACACACATACAGATCAATCCTAAATTGTCATTTTTTTTATAAGATGTAAAAACCTATATCAAAAACTGCAATTTCATCGATATCGAAAGAATATCTCATTTTGAAGTCATGGTCATAATAAATTAATTTTGGAAATTTAAATCGCGATAAGATTTCTTTAACCAATTTCCTGCTATCAATTAAATCGCTTTTTAAATTTTGTGTTAGTTTAACCAAATATTCGATTTTATCTATTTTGAAATTAATTTAGTTTAATAAATTTATATTAAAATTATACATAGAATTTTGATCTATGATATCCTTAATTGCATGTAAATCCAAATCCAAATTTACATCGTACATAATTTTTATTAATTATTAGATTTATCAAAATTGCATCTTAATTGAAGTTTCAAAATGAAGCTCTATTTAATCGAAACTTCGAAATAAACTTGTTTTACACATAAAACAGACATGTAACATGAAACACTACAAATATAAAGTTTATAATAAATTATTAGTGCACAATGCAATCTACTTCACGCTTCAAATTAACTCGATTTGATCATAAAATGAATAATATTTGTTTAGATTTGAAATTATATTAATATATTTTCGCTCTAATGACAGTTTTTTTTGTTTTCGTGTCAGAATCTCTCATGTCAGGCGCTTTCGTAATGTGTAACTTCGGCACACACCAAATATGACCTCATATGTTTTGAAAAATTCTATCCAAAATAGGATTTCAAAAAAACTATAGCTATGGATACGTAATTTGAATAAAGTCCAAGGTCATTAAGTTTAACATGCTGCAGCCAATTGTCTAAGCCCACAACAAAAATAGGCGGACTTCCCTCTAGGTTCTAAAGTACTGTAAATAATAATATGATAAAAATAATCTAATAGATAAAAGCATAATAAATTTATGTATCGAGTATTGCAAATCATTTTAAAATATTTTTTAAAAAATTATTTTTTTTATATCGAGCTTACAGCCTAATCCCCAAGTAATGAAAAAATAGATTGGCCTATGCCTGAGCCTATAAAATATTTTGGAGCCTAGGCCTGACCCTAACCTGTCACACCGTGAACGTAACACCTTAGGCTCCTACTAAATTTTCATCTCAATCTCAAACAAATATCTTGCATAAGTTTTAACTCAGGTTTTATGTTAGACGATCTTTATATATCTGCACATATTATTTAATCTAAAAGCAGATCTAATGATTTGGTGTCGCATAGAGTTAGAGTAATTCTGAAGAAAGATCTAATATCAAATCAAATCGATAATAATATACAGTATAATTTAAGCTAAAAAATATTTAATATCTTCGAAATGTTAATTCAAATATATACAACGCGTCGAAAAATTCTAAACGTAATTTGGATAAACCTTTCTGTCGGCAGACCAATTGGATTTTTTTGGTAATTTTTCAAACAAAAATATTGGTTCTTTTTTGGTTTTAGACTCCGCTCATGCTGCTCACACCACACATATAGTTAAGCATAATTTACTTCGACACTACGAATTATGCAGGACAGAAATATGCGTAATAATCCTGGGTATATGACTCCTCTAATACACCCACTTGATGTTGCAATTAACTGGTCTTTGAAACAACATTTCAGTAGATTATTGAAGAAATGGATTATTAAGGCCGAACAGAATTTCAAAACAAATCAAAAATCTAAAATTTCCTATGACTTAATTATTGAAAGTTATTGAAAGGGTTTGATAAGTGTGGAAATAAGTGTAAATTGAGTTAATAAAAACAGCCTATATCTTCAGGAATACCAACAAATGGCACCAGAAATGAGATACAATATAATGACTAGGGTTTTGAAAATAGTACGCAAAAACGGTGGAATATCGTTTATTAATCGTCAAAAAAATTGATCAAATCGTAAGAAAAAATTATTTATATTACGACAAAAATTTTAAAAAAATATAGGTCTTTCAAAAACGGCAATATTTCGATCTTTGATGCTTAAAATTTTTCGATTTTTTTATCTGACTGCAAATTTCAGATATATGGATTTGGGTATTCTGTCCGTCTGTCTGTCGGGTGTGCACACTCTTATGTTAATAAAGGGATTTTGGACTTTAATCTAATTAAGGCATTTTCCCAATTTCTTATGCTAATTAAGGAATTTAACACGATTTTTTATGTTAATAAAGAGATATACACAATTTTCTTATCCTAATTAAGGAATTTTGATCTTTACTCTAATAAAGGGATTATGACCTATTTCTTATGTTAATTAAGGGATTTAACACGATTTATTATTTTAAGTATGGGATTTTACCAATTTCTTATTTTAATTAAGAGAATTTATTGTTATTAAATGGGTCAAAGTTTGGCAAAAATTATTAAAAATAATGAAAAATTGTGTCAAAATTGGCAAAAATGGCCATATTTGTATCAAAATAAGCAAAATTCGCCCAAAAAAAGATTAAATATACAATAACATCTGCCTCTATTTGGTGTTATAAAAGTGATTTCGAGTCTTTAAATGGCAAGTCTAAAAACTGGCCAAATCGTAGAATGAAATGGCATCTGTCGCTGTTAGCTATAAAATAAGGAAATTTCAGGCTCAAAAATGACAAAAATCTGAAAAAAATCAATTTATTCTAAAAATTACTTAAATTGAAGTTAAAATTTTTGTGGCATCTGCCACAGATTTGTGGTAATTTTGGGATAATCAACCACAGAATAGTTAAAAACATCGGTTAAAAGGTTCAAAAATCAGATTAAACTGAAAAATTATAAGAACTTAAGTGGCATCTGCCGGTAATTGTTTTATAGAAAGCGAATTAATGTTTTATTCACTATATAACTTAAATTACCTAAGGTACTTAAGGTACTTGGAGCGAGCGAATGAAGTAAGCGAGCGATCATATACAAACTGAAACAAACTTTACAGTCACATTTATGACCACACAAGAGTTGTCCAAAGGATAAATATCGAAAAATAGTTTTTTACGCATATTTGGCGTCAAAAG
>JAQIXJ010003323.1:0-13082 GCA_034700185.1 Phthiracarus laevigatus
GGGTATGTCCTACCCTCTGTCCGTCTGTCCGTCTGTCCGTCTGTTCGTCTGTCCGTCTGTCCGTCTGTCCGTCTGTCCGTCTGTCCGTCTGTCCGTCTGTCCGTCTGTCAGTCCGTCTGTCCGTCCGTCCGTCCGTCCGTCTGTCTGTCCGTCCGTCTGTCTGTCCGTCCGTCTGTCCGTGCACACTTATAATAATTATGGGGTTTTAAAGGATTTTCAAGTCCATTAGGCCAAAATTTTGGTCCAAAATGTGCATAAAAAGGGACCATAATTGTGTCAAAAATCGGTTTAATATGGGCATTTGACGTGTTTAATGGGCCAAATGTCGGGTCAAAATGGGAATAAAAGGGTCATAAACGGATGCAAATCAGGCAAAAATACGGTCAAAATAGAGAAAAATAGTAAAGTTTTACAGAGTCGGATATATCGATTTTAATAGTGGGAATTTCCTTTGTTTTATTGGGATATTACGTTTTTCGGACTGGATAATCCGCTTTTTATTTATAAATAGGGTGAAAATCGAGTGAAATACGGAAAATTATGAACATGAGATTCTGTTTTATAGTTTTAATCATGGCAATAAATATCAAACTCGGGTTAAAATAGCCAAAAATGGTTATCCAAATAATATCGTTATTAGGCAGTGATTCTGTTTTAAAATTTGAATTTTTCAATATATACGCTTTTTTGCAAAAATTTTTGAATTAAGAATTTCCGGACTGCGTTTATTTAGTACAAAAATTCAATCGCAGCTTATTATAAGCGATGTTTTAACTATCAATACTTATTCATTGATCTAAAAAACTTTTTGATAATTTTAATATAAAAATTTGGGCCAATTTTTGTGCGTTTATTAATAGTTTACACTAATTTCATAAATTAATAAATGTAATTAGAATCCAGGCTTAAAAAATGTAGTTTTCACAAAAAAAAGCATAAAACTAAGAAACATTAAGTGCATTATAATTGCGTTTTTCATGGTTTTTGATATTTAAAATAGAGATTTCAGACATTACTTCAAAATTTGATTAATAAATGAATATTCGATAAATTAATCGGTATTTATGATTTCTTATTGTTTCTTCATTAAAGTTTATTTAAAGCTATATAAACTTATTGATATCGGATCAGAAATACAATGGTATAACAATTAATAATTTTTTTAAAAAAGTTTTTTTATGTCATAAATCGTTAAAAATTTAGAATAATTTATGCAGATTATCTGATTTATAGTGTGCTTAATAATTATTATTTTAAAGCATTTTTGCGTAAAAATTATATTTTTCAAGACAACGTTCATTTAATATTATATCAAAACGGTGAAAGCTATTTATAAGTTCATTAAAGTGGCAAAAGGATAGAAAGACTCATATTTAAACTATTTAAAACTTTTTTAGATCCATTAATAAGTATTAATAGTTTAAATATTTTCTTAGATTAAGAGGCAATTAAATATTTGTAATTAATAAACGCAATCTGAATATTCTTAATTTAAAAATGCCTGAAATATCATACTTAAAATAAATATTGTAGTAACAAATCGGAATGTTGATCCATAAACATGCCGATCATATTATAAACATGTATGTATGCTCTTGACAGTGACCCAATTATACCTTACTTTAAGTTCTGTCATTGTCAATAATATTTAGCTTTCTATTTATTATTTTTAATCAAATAATAAATATAACGAATATAATGGCGTCCGCTAATGGGCAACCTTTCGATGGGAACGTTTTGGGTCAAAGCGCAAATGATTTAATTACATATTATTAATCGTTAAATATAATAGATAAGCGTGATGTGTGTGGAACTAATTAATAATGAGGTGCTTTATTATGACTTATAAGGTCATGGTTTCGGGTTTACAACCACGCATGGTTAATAATTTTTCGGATTTTCATTTTAGTTTTAATATCGTATATCGGTAATTTTTATACGTTGGAATATGAGAATAATTTGGGTCGCACTATATCTCTTTTGATGCGATCATTGTCATGTAGATCTCAACAATTACACATTTAATTATGCTTTTATTGATACCTTTGTGTGAGGGTTAACTAATTGTGAGAGTAAGAATTTTGTACGTTTTTCCGCCAATTTGTCACAATTCTACATTTTAATTTACAATCATTTACATTACATTTGAAAACAGATTCAACATATTCACAATTTGTTTTTATTGATGACAAACAGGCCTTGAAAAAACTATGAATACTAATGTTGCAGCAACATTAATTTCATTGTTTTTAAAATCTATCACATAATGTTTTATTTAGGTTATGTTTATTGGTAATAACGGATATGCATTCTTGTTTTACAAATTGTTGTTTTTTACAGTTATATGTTTTTGGTTTTTTCTAATGATTGTATTGGTGACATACACTGATTTATGTTTCCGAAAATGTTTTAATTTGTCATATTACAGAATTCACGCTTTGTTATGACTGGTCTGTATGCCTATCTTATTCCTATATTTGTAGTTATATTTTGATTATTAGCTCATATTGAAATGTGATAGAAGAGCTCATGGATTTGCCCATATCTGTTCGTTTATTAGTATTTCTGCAGTCTTATGTAATAAAGGGTTTCGGCTATTTTATTTGTAAATAGATTTTTCTATTTGCCGTTTATACTTAAAAATATATGTGACTTAAGTTTAAATTAATCTATGAAAAATTATGATTAATGAAGGTGATAGGCAGTATATTATTGCTTGATTCTGGAATTTGTTGGGACTTATGTTCAATGTCTTATGGATTGGTAAATTATCTAGCTTATGCGTTTTTCTATATCTGCAGGTTCGTCTGTTTGTTTGAAGTTTTATATTAATAAATGGATTTTACGGAATTATTATATTGAAAAATTGTGTTATGAATCTTACAATCAAGTTTTAAAAACTGGTACTTTATTAAAAGTAGTACGCAGTTAGATCTCCATGAATGTATTGTTTTTGTTTGTTATTTAAATAAAATATATGTCACAATCTTTTGAATTAATAAAATATTTCTATATTATACAATTGAGAAATAAATCATTTTTAATTACTTCTTTGAAAATTAATTAAAACAGAGTAATCAGTCGGAAAGTAACCTCCCGCAGACCGACACTCTCTGGGATATTGTTGTATATACATATTTACATATAAATCTTTAGACTACATTTAATTAAGTTTGTTTAATTAAGTAAAAGTTTAGTTTAACAAGTGTATTACAATCTATATAGCAGTCGAATAATTTTACACGTTTACTCGATACAAGTTTGTGCTACTAAATTCTTTATTAAGCTTTAAGAAAAAATAGTAATTTTTACTTGCAAATTATTTTTAAATCTAACTAATTGGCATTTTATCGAAAATCTTAAAATAATTAGAGGGAAAAAAAGAATCAATTTATTAAATTTTAAAAAGATTTATTTGACTTGAACGCGCAAGATTTTGGTCTTTGATAAATGGTGCAGTTTAAGTACAATATTTCATAATTATTTTGTAATTACCGGTACTTAAATTTTATAATATTCTATATTGATTACCTGAAAAAACCATATATATATATTATATTGAATTACATAATCTCTAAAGTTATTAATTATTTATTTATAATCAACAAATTCTATTTAGTGTATTTTTGAATTATATTTGGTTTATAATTATATATAAATATAGTACTGTTATGTAATTATTGAATCGCTAACTATGAACGATTAAAGCAACGATTGCACTTTTACACAATTTCTTTTTAAATATTAAAAACCACGAAAAACGCGATAATAGTACGCTTAATGTTTCTTTGGTTAATGTATATTTGTGGTAAAACTTTATATTTTTAAACCAAAATTCTAAATACATCTATTAATTTATGAAATTGGTGAAATCTAATTATTAACATACAAAAGTAGACACAAGAATAGACAGACTTACATTTAAATTATCAATAAGTTTTTTAGATCAATCAATAAGTATTGATTGTTAAATTATCGCTTAAATTTAGCTGTGATTAAGTTTTTTTACTTAATAAACGATACAAAAATTCTTAATTCAAAAATGCCTGTTAAAAACGTAAATATCGCAAAATATAAATTTAAAATTAAACCTCTATCTAATAAAATATTATTTGGCGAATCACTTGGAATAGATAGTGGTTTGATATTTAAATATATCGCTGAAACTCATATGTTTGGCACAGAATCTTTAGAAGATTATACTATGATAATGGAATCGAATCTAAGAGAGAAAAACAATTTTATTTATTTTGATTTCTACTTATTTTGTAGTATTTTTAAAACATTTTTTAAACTTAATTTTTCATGTGTATTTTTTATTATTAATAAATGCTAATTATCTAATATTTTGTAGTTCAGCAACACTATATTATTTATTTGTTGCCACCGATTCATTATTTGGTTAATTAATGTTGATTCAATTAATAACTATCGATCGAAAAGTCGTCACGGAATACTCATTAATTAAGACTACGTATTATGAGATTATAAATATAGAATTTAATTCTTCTTTGAGCGAAAAATATCGCTTAAAAATGACTTTATTATGCAATAGTTTAACAGTATTTTATAAATTTTACTTATACGTTATATTGACTAATTTACTAATCAGTAATATAGATTACTTAAACGAAATTTTCAGAGCTAAGAGGCTGACGCCTGAAATGAGTAGTTCGAGCACTTAAAGTTGGAGAGCTAAAGCATTTCACTATACTTTTTTATATTAGCATCGTTCTCGACTTAGCTTTTAAAGCTCATCCAACCCAAAATAGCTTTTAACCCTTTTATGGCACCCTTTAAACATAACATAAACACTGCACTATACACCAAACATTGTTTTGATTTTGTGCTGAGCGGCTGTTTAAAATTCAAAAGCCAATTTCAACGGATATTTATACAGATAGTTTCTTCTTATTATTATTTTATTATTATTTCTAATTTTTCATTTTACATTAATTTTTTTAGTCTCAAAGATCTATACGGATGCAAACAGGGAAAGTATGGCACGGGGGTGGGGGTATCTACTTGTATTACATATTATTGTAATGATCCAGAATTTTCTCTCATATAATATTGTATTATTAAAGCCAGTTATATTAATTTCTTGCATTAATGATTGCGTTGTTATCTATTATGGCTCAAAATCAATACTTGTATATGTTATTCTTGTGATCTTTCAAATATCTTACATAAAGTACAAATTTCAACAAATTAAGGATCATTTTAAACAATACTTAAAAGGTTATTGTTTTAAAGAAACTATGATAATTAAAATTTAATTAAAATTTCTAAAACAATTTTTTAATATAATTATCGATTAAATTTTTCTCATAAATACGAAAAACATTACTCGTTTGATTCAAAATAAATTGAATGCAAAATTTATTTTAAGAACAATAAAGTTATTGACTGCAAAAATATTACGATTATGGTATCCTCGAAATTAGTACGACTTAATCGGATATGTTTCGCTTATTTAAATATTAAAGAAGAGAGTTGTAGTTTGTTAAGCAGAAAACAAACTATTGATTTCATTGCATTATCATTGAATTTCGACAAATTTTAATTCTGTCAAAATGACGTGAAGAAAACAATACTTATGATCTATCATTAGAAAATATTTGGAAATAATTTCGCTTACGCTATAAATATGTTACTGACAAGATTATAACTGATTATTTTAATTGCATTTTATTGTTTACTCACTTTAAATATTAAACTTTGCAAAATAAAAGAGTATTGAATGGAAATGAAACAAATAAATAAGGAAGAGTGTAATCGAATAGTCTGGAAACTGGACAAACTCTGATCAAACTGAGAAAGATAGGTATCGAGTTTTAAATTTATTGACTACTGCTTTTTATATTACACTATGTCGTTACAGGTATATTAATTGCAGTCCTATTTAGAAATAAGAATGAACATTATTAATGCGCTCACTTTGATTCAAATATTTTTTAAGTGAATAGATTTGTGCTTTAGTTAAGTGAAATATAAATTACTGCATTCCCTTTACGCCAAAAAAACTTATTACCTATATTGTTGCTTAACATTTTTGTAATTTTATTTTTAAACAAACAAAATTTTTAATTATTATTGTTTCGCTAAAAATTTTTATGTACTTTAAAACATTATTATAAATAGCACTTCAGTGAGTGTTTAGTGTAAATTTATTCATTCAGCTGTAGACGATTTAACATCAAAACTGTTCTCATAGACACAATTAGGCGCGTCTTATAATGTATTTTAGTATAATTAGTAAGATGCGTAACAACAAATGTTACTCATAATCTTACCAGATTTTGTATAATTTTTTACATTTTGTGTATTTTTTTTAGTCATTTTTGACAAATTTTGAGCCATGCTTTGCCCCTATCAATGCCAAATTTTACCCAAATTTTGTTTATTTTTGCCAGAGTTTGGACAATTTTTACTTAATTTTAGTCTTTTTTAATGCAATTTTTTTCATTTAAAGCCACCTATCCTTCAAAAAAAAATCTACAGACACACAGTAAGGTCTACATCGTCACGGACATGTCAAATCAAATAGATGATTTTGTCAAAGAGAGCTAACAAGAACGACAAATTCATATTTATCTCACTTTTACTTATGTTAATGCATAATAGTGTGATAAATTAATCACTTATTTTTAAAAAATGTTAGCTAGAAATAAAATATATTCCGGGCTTTAATCATTACGAATATGCAATGTAAATTTAAATAATTATTTACTTGTTATTATTCACAAATATTAATATAAAAAATTTAAGTATTCAGTATTTAAGTATTCAATTTAATTATCATAACATTTCGAATTATCATAATATACCAGTCATTATTTATACGCTATAAAAGTTTTATTAAAATTTATTATTTACATATCGTTTCGGTAATATATTGATTAGGGTGGTATGACATAATTAATAATATAGTTTTAGACCTATTTTCTACCAGCAATTGTTAAAACATTTCAAAATAATTCAAATTATCCTATGAAAGTTCTATTCTCAGTTATATCTACAAAAATAATAATTAATAACTAAACATTTGTTATGCACCATATGTCGTAATATGTTTTTATGCTTCATTATTTACAAAGGAATATGGATAAATAACTTTAAGTTGTTTTAAACTGCTAGCTAACAAATGGAATATGAAAAATTATGCAAAAATTACTTTATATCAATTTCAATACCTATTCTAAAATGTCGGAAATCATTTAATTCATCATGGCTTTGTATAAGAATACAGGCTCAGTACAGCTTTAAATGAAAGTTCTTTCATCTTAAACTGTGTTTTGTACTTCAAAGGTTTTGACGTACAAATATCTCTAACAGTAATTTGGTAATTGTGTGCATTTAATACTGTATTTTGATTATAAATTAAACTTATATTTTAAATTTTGTCTAAACTATGGTAATCATTAAAACAAAACATTTTAAACGCATAATGAAAGCAAAAGCTTTTAAAAAATTGAAACTTAACATAAAATACTCATTCAACTTGTTTTGCATTGTAATTATGTTTTATCAAGTTATAAATTTCACAATAATTTACTTTTCGTATCCATTTCAAGTTAATTTAGATCTCAATAACAATCAAAATTTAGATTTTCCATCAATTAGTTTGTGTAAGGATATTAAAATTGAATGTCTATTCAACATCTCTCATACATTAAACACACGTTACTGGTTAATGAAAAATGTTTTTAAAACAACTGATATTTCAAAATATATTGATTGCAAAATTTATTTCAAAAACAATCTATTTATTGACTGCAAAAATATTTCAGAACTCGTGACCACTATTTTAGTCGGACGCGTGCGGATATGTTTCACTTATTTAAATATTAAAAAAGAGAGTCATAATTTCTTAAGCAAACCTCAAACTATTGATTTCATAGAATTTTCAATGGATAAATCGGCTATTGATAGCAATAGGTGTTTAGACAAAAGGTATGTTGTAATTTGTGGTCAATAAATTTATAAAAATATTTGTGAACTACATTTTATGAATCAATTGGTTTCTATAAAACCTGGAAGAGTATAACCTAAGCTGTTTTGCGTACATGTTATAGCCTTTAACTAAAATTTTTGTTAGTGAAACTGAAAGTGTTGTATAAAAGATTATTAACTTGAGGATGACAATTACTCATATATGGATGAATAAAGGTGAAGGTTATGTTAAAGTATGGAAACTACAGAGCAATTATTAATTTAATAATAGAGTAATAGAAATTTTATAAAATCATAAAAATTATATTAAAAAGTCATCCACATTAATACGCACAGTTAAATCTGTTCAATAAATTCAATGATTAGTTAATTCAGTAATTAAAATGGAGAAAATAAATTTTACAGAAAATTATTTATTAAAAACCAAAAGCAACAATAATTTACATTTGTTACAGTATCATTAACTATAATTTTTTTTGACTTATAAAGTAATATTTAGTAAACTAATTACCTAATTTCATCCTTATCCTTATCGTATCTATATCATCTCTCTCTCTCTCTCTAGCGCTAATTTTACTTAAATTACCTAACAATATCTAATAATTTTTAATTAATAAATTGCATTGTTTAGAGCAAGAAATAAGTATAATATTCAACAATATATAACGGGTAAAATAAACAATATGAAACATTATAACAGTTACAGGTATAACGAGTTAATGAAGGAATAACAAGTTATTTATAAAACATAAAATAAATATAGTGATGTCAAGGCGCGTAGTTTATACAGGCATAAAAATATTTTAATTCCCGCAAAGCGGGTTCTTAACTAGTTATATATTAATCGCTTCATCTCTCTACCTTTCTTCGTCACGGTCTCCTACAATACTATAATTAGCCAATTCACGAACGTTGCCTAACAATAACTAAAAACTTTTAACCTATTGTTGTATTGCGCAAAAAAGTTAAGTGTTAAATGCAATAATAAAACAAAATGAAGGTTAATATAAACAATATAATAGGTTATACGGCATAAAAGTATTATTTTCACGCGAAGCGGGTTCCTAAGTAGTTTCATTTAAACTAAAAATCATTTACATAGGAAGTTCCTTTTTTGTTTAAAAAAGAAAAATCTATAATAACGCAAATCGGATTAAAATGAGGTATACCATCAATGAGCATAAATAACGACAACTTTAATCATTGTCGCAGTTCTGTTTTGACAATTAGTAGGTAAACAAACTGTAAGGTAGTTGACAACATATTCGCTATCAAACGTTTTAGTATGATTATTGTTAGTTCTTTCTCTGTCTTCCTTTATAAATTGCAACAGATTAGAGGTCAACTTTTGTCAGGGGAACTATTTTCATAACAAACTATAAATAATTTTGTTACTATATATCTCAAGCTAAGTTAGATTTAGTATTTTTAGCTCACATTTATTGTATTTGACAAGGGTCAACTACATTGTGATTTTGCCCTTTTATATAAATGTGCGAGATTTTGCGAGTGAATAACGTTCGGCAATATCAAATAGAGGCAAAAATATCTAAACTTTAGTTAGGAATGAACAAAATAGTGGCAAAATTTTGTTTTACATATGACTAAATTGACTAATATTAAAGCAATGTTGCGTGAAAAATGGTTAGCTATTTTCCATATTTAGCACCTCATTTTATCTTATAAAATACATATCGCATGTACAAAATAAATAATTTCTTATTCACTGAATTTTAATACATTAGTTGTTAGCAGAAAAAAGATTCTTATTTATTTCGATATAAAATAACAATGTGTTTTGATAAATCACACAATAATATTTGCTATTAAATCTTATGCAGTAATTTTACATTTTATTTTAAAGTGAACTAATTTATTGTATCAATTCAAGATACTCAAGAATATTTTACGCTGAAAACTGCTTTTTAAAATTAAATATACACAATGAAGACTATGTTTATTATGAATATGCTAAAACAATAGTAAAATCACTTAAATGGCCATACAGTACAAACTGTGGGCTTAATACAGATGTGAAAGACAATAAAAGACCACTTTCATATGAAGAATGCAGTGCTCATATCGAACAAAATTATTTGAATAACAAATTAAAATGTTTGCCGATATTGAACATAGGTAGTAAAACTAACAGATCAGACGTATTCATTTACATGTATGGAAGTAATAATTTTTTTATTTATTGGTTTGTCGAAATTTATTTCCTTGTAGACTTTCAATGTTAAAATAACAAAAAAAACAATATATGAAAATAACAAGATTTGTCTGTTTGTCTGTAAAGACCTTTATGGATTCCTCCTGGGGGTGCCACACAATCGACATTTATATCAATGGATTAAGCTCGAAAACAAGAGGTCAAGTAAGGAGGTTTCGAGGTGGTGGGACCCTCCTTTAAAAATGGGTGTGGAAAAACTGTTTCAATACCATTATAAGCGCCCCTCCTCAACGTCCATGCAGGTAAAATTCATTGAAGGCATTTACGGTTAAAGTCCGTAAACAAATAATGTACCGATCGGTTGACTTAGCATTAAGAATTTTTAAATTAGTTGGATTCTACCACTCTCTTTGCTCTCAACAATAATGGACAAATCATGTTCTCCAATACAATACAATCACAATACATAATTATTTTATTTTCCCTGCTTTTACCAAACAATGTCTGAAAAAGTTGTGTGATATGCAGCATGGATTATGTTTTAATTGTTTAAATTTTTTGTGGGCCGAAATTATTGTTTAAATTTTTAACACTAGGACATCCATCATCTAATAAGCCCAATCCTAACGTTCATAAATATATATATATATTTAATTTGAATATACCCATCCGTATAACATTAATCCATTTTTATCTATTATCAATCCCATTTATATATTATACGTTTTATGTTATTTGCCTCTCTCTCTCTCTCTCTCTCTCTCTCTCTCAACGGTTTTATATGAAATTTTCCATTCATAACAAAATTATGTTTTTTATAGACCATGGTCTATCTGGTCCGTTAGTTATACTACTAGCATAGGTATTGACGGAGAAATACAAAGAATAAATCAAAATAGTAATTACAATGGATTTAATATCTGTAAATCAGATTTTGATAAAACGAATAGTAAAATAATGTCAAGTCATTGCAAGAGAAACTGCATTCAAGAATATTTTATTGTTTCACGAATCAATATAAACAAGAAAGTTGAAAATAAGTTGATAATAAAACCAAGTCCTAAACTATTAATTACATACGAATTAGAAGGACAATATTCCTTTGTGTCATATGCAGCAAATATCGGTGGAATAATCTCATTATGGTTAGGGTTTGCTGTTATAGACATCCACATTATATTCAATATTGTATTAAGTAATGCACAAAACTTTCTATTTTGGTTGAAGGAAAAATTATTAATTTCATTAATATTAAAAGTTATTAGCAAATTAATTACTATTTTTAGCATATTATCTCTTATAAATTATAAATTATGTTTCAATATTATCTGCTTATCGTGTTTAATCTATCAATCATTTGAATTGTCTTACGAATATCTATCATTCAAAACAACAATAAGTGCTGACATAGGCTATATGTACAATGAAAACGGTTTGTTATCAATTAAAAACATTCCTTCGGTTTCATTTTGTCACAATTCTTTATCAATCACGAGTTCAATTGATTACTACGATTTAATAATTAAAAAAAGCTCAATCCCTTGTAGTATACATAAAGTTAAAGGCGCATATAATTCTTGCGAAAATATAGGCAAAAAATTAATAACAAAATCTTCGAATGATAAATTTTGTGTGTTTTTATTGAACGATATTTTTATAGACGAAAATTATTCGAAAATTCCAACGGATTTATATTCAAAACAATTTGAAACAATTGTTGGTTTTAGTCAGATAATAATTTTTTATTATGAATATTTTGTTGATAATTCAAATTTAAACTTAACATTCAACATTAGTCCTCCAAAATCGATTGAGAATGTGGAGTATAATAGTGAATATCATGCAATAAAAAATCATTATGTTTTTATGAAATATTATAAGTTGACATTTAATCGTTTGCCATCACCATATAAGACTAATTGTAGAGATTATGGAATCAAAACTCGAAATCATTGCATAAATGATTGTTTAAAACATTATTATTATAGCAAATACAAATGTATTCCAGAATTTAATTCGTCAATTATTTTAATACTTAATGATAACACAACTGATAATGAAATTTTGTGCAATAAACCAATCAAATTTGATAAACTATTAATTACAAAGTTTTGTAATCAAAAATGTTTAATGAAATGTAACGAAGACTACTATATATTAAATCAAGATCATCAACCATTAATAACAGTAAGATATTTAAGTTAACCTATAATTTATTACGTTTAAAAAGAGGGTAAACTTTATTTTATTTATGAATTGTTAAAATAATTGTATAGATTCATATAAATTTGTTTATCTACGCTGAACCCAATGCTGAGAAATCTAACCGTAAAGCTATAAGCAAAACTTAAAACTTAACTCTAGCCAAAACTTTAGGTAATGGATCCTTAAATAGTTAAGCCCGAGCCTCACTTTTGATATATCGAAACACCGTTTAGCGATTACTGCATGCTCTATATGTTTTAAGTTAACTTTTAAACTTTTAACCCTCCGATACACTACATCTACCATAGTGAACAAATTACGCATAATAGACAACTCTTAAATGGCAAACTACATTGTTTACTATTAATGATGGCAGAATACTCAAGCTCAGGCAAGCTAGCTTAAGCCAGCTCAAGCTCAAGATAAAGCTCAAATAAGAGATTTAGTGAAATTCTAAAGCTATAAGCTCAGCATCTTTTGAGCTTAAATTTGTAAGCTCAAGCTTAATTCAACGAGCTTATTGAGCTTGTGTTGAGTTTATAAAATCAAACTTTACTATATAATGTTTCAAATTTTATGTAAGCATTACATACATCAATAAAATATTGTTTCTTTTAAAAATAATAATAAAGATAATCTTGATTTCAAGTTTTTGTGTTGATGTAAGCGATATTTACTAGTAGTTATGACCAGACGGCGGATTTTTGGTTAAATCCCAAATTTCACCAAAAACACCAAATATGCAATA
>JAQIXJ010003324.1:0-13081 GCA_034700185.1 Phthiracarus laevigatus
TTTTTTGCAAAATGGGAAAAAGCGCATTGTTTTTAACGATGCAACTCAATGTAGCAACTCTTTTTCACTAAACTCTAGATACACGCCTACCGTTAACAAAGTGTGCGCTTTTTCCCATTTTGCAAAAAAGTGGATCCCTGTGATGATGTATGATATTATCCTGAAGTAATAGCGTGAATGGCCTTTTTATATTTGCAAATGTTAATGAAGTAAAACTAGATACAATAAAATATAAATTTCACGATACATAACAATACATTTTTAAGTTATATAGAAAATTTTACCTATTACTATTGTTGAAAGCCATTCCGTTTAAATGGATTTCCAGTGGTTTATTACCCTTATTTCGGAAATGGAAAGTGTGATCCGGAAGATATCCGATAGAGTTTCGATCGATTGCCAGAACATCTAAGTTAGTCAACTCATAGAATGCATAGTTACCTATTGTCTTATGTTGGCCATTGTATATAATAGCAAGTATAGTTAATTTATTGAGAGTAGTAAAAGCATTTGAAGGAATATTAGTTATATAAGTTCTCGATATTTGTATAAACTCAATGTTAGTCATTAGATTAAGCGAGTCATAAATATTATCGCCACTATAGGGAGCGCTATTAAGCGTAAACCGTTTAACAGAACAACTACTAGATATAAATGCAAATGTATTAATTGTTGTTAAATTTCGCGCATTTTGTATTTCGATTGACTCAAAACTGATGTCGTGAAACGTATTTCTGACGATTTCCGTAATGGCGGTATTATTGAAATAAAATTGTTTGAAGTGTTTATCATTTTCGTTTAAACTGTCGCTTATTGATTGAAAGACATGTTTCAAATTATAGAAATATTCACCGCCACACGATATATTGTCGTCCACACAAGTGCATGGTTGTAGCACTTCATTAGTCGGGCATTTTGAAGTTGCAAAGTTGGCAAAATAAATGATGTATAGTAGAATAATTTTAATGAAAAAATCTAAATCAAAATAATCAAATGAATTGAGTTCACATAATAATAAATTGTTGTTTAGCGTTAAATTTTGTTAAATGTAAGAAATCTTACTTAAACTAATTTTTTTTTAATTTTTACGTAACCAAAGTTTAAAGTACTTTATACAGAATTAATTGTTCGCGCGTTTAGGAGTTGTTGGTTTAAAATAAGGTAAAATACGCAATAAAATAACGAATATATGACATTAAAACTAAATAATTATTATTTAATTATAAAGATATAAAATTGGGTTCGTTTATAATATGGTATACCCTAAAGTTTAAGCGAATTATACTTACAAGTTTCCATACTTGGTAGAGAATGAAATATAATTAACTGGAAAATATTTAACCAAACTTGTTATAAGTATCATAGATAGTTTTTATCGCAAAAAATGCTTTATCTTTTACTTACTTTCGTTAATGTCTGTAGATATGATGGAAAACATCGTCATTTAATAGATCATTCTATAAGGTCTAGCATTATTTTAGTTTAGAATGTCAAATATGCACAGGTAATTAATGAAAACAATAGAAATAGGGTTTTCTCGAATCAAAGTAGTATTTTTTTATTTTGAATAAACTTTAAAAATTGGTTTTTTCTGAACTGAATAACTTAAAAACAATAATTATTGCTTAAATCCCCAAACTGTGACCCTTTGCAATAATCACCAGATAAGCTAATAGTAACAACCAATAGTAAAAAACTGTTTAAAACCAGTATTTTTTTGTAAAAACAGAAAAACTTTGGTAAATACTAAAAATTGCTTTTCAAATACAAGTAACTTTATTGGGAAGTAATATTTATTATTCAATAGTTAAAAAAACTATAGTCCAAAGTTGATTAGTTTTTAGAAACGTGTTTTATTTTATACTGCCTATTGAACAAATGACCAAGAATTTTTTGAACTTTTTAAATTTTGTAATTTATTTGATAAAAATAATTTATATGTGGTTAGAAATCTCCCTGAAATAGTTTTTTAATCACCTAATCTCTATTGAATATGGAAATTATTAACTTCGCAATTTAGTAGTCCATATTTGAAAGGTAAAACTGAAATACTGATTAGACTCCAAAATGGTAAAAAAAATCGCAAGCCCTGGCCCGAATCTGGCCCGTTAGGTTAGGCCCGACCCGGCCAGAGCCCGACTTTTTTGAAAGTTTTAAAGCCCGGCCTTACTTCGGCCTGATAGGTAGAAACCCGATCCGGCCCGAGCGCTATTTTAATTATGTTCTCTTACCTGTTAAATTAAATTAGCATAACTGAAATTTCGTTCCAAATTTTTGTTTACTTTAAAAATACATTGAAGATAAATATTTAAAATAGGTTGGAATCATTTTAAATCCCGATCCAGCCCGAGAAATTAATTTCAAAGCCCGGTCCGACTTAGATCAGATAGGTTCAAGCTCGAATCCGGCCTGGCCAGAGGAATAGTGTCGGTAGCCCGCGGGGGCACGAAGTATCGGGGGCCCGTTTGGGAGTCTAATACTGATATTGTAAAAGATTAATATATTAATATCCTAACTTAACAGTTGTTATCATATCACATTATGTCTCCCAAAAGGTTACTTATTAATAATTACTAATTAATAATTAAAATATTAATAAATTGTTAATTATTAACGCTTAAGAAATCATTGTATATTATAATTTTTATTATAATAACATATTAGGTAATAAGTTATTATAATAAAAATTATAATATACAATGATTTCTTAAGCGTTAATAATTAACAATTTATTAATATTTTTAAGTAAATTATTTCTAACCAATGCTAATCAAAGTATGTTGAAATTTATTTAAAACAACACATATTTATTAATAGCTTACAACTGTGTTAACCCGACATTTAAACGCTTAACTCTTACAGACTGAACAACATTGTCAAATCCATAAGTTCGGATTTTGTTAGAAAATTAAAGTTAAAATTTATATTTAATTGTATTTTTCAAGAATATTACTTACTTCTAGGGTTGTTTATATACCAACTTTTCTAATTATATTCTATTCCTATTCTATTCGTTAAATTAAAAATAATTTCTTTTCCTATTCTATTCCTAACTTTTAAAATATTTTCTATCCTATTCCATTAGTATTATATAATAAACAATAAATTAAGAATTGCAAGTCCAATGGCTATATTAAAAATTATATTTCTATTCTATTCTTTGATAAATAAATTTTTTCTATTCTATTCTATTCTTTCGGTCATTTTTCTCGCATTTCTTTTCTATTCCTATACCAAGAATACTATACAACACTGCTTACTTCCATAGAACCCAAAGAATTAGTATAACACAAGCAATAGGTAACTATAATACTACCAAAACATACGGTAACTGTTATCTTTTAGCTGATTTCGATTCCTTATGCGAGTACAACCAATAATGCTGAGCATAGAAAAATTACACCATAAAGTGTCTTATCATTTTATATATTAAATAATCGCAACCAGCTTAACATATAAATTTGAAAAGTCTTAAAATATCCAAATTATGATATATCACAAAAAATAAAAACCAATATTACAGCCAAAAACATTAATTTGGTTGAGGGTAGCGTTAAATATGTGCTTAGACTATCTTATAAGGAAACAATCATATATTACGATAAGAAGTTTGCTATTTTAATTTATTGTTTATTACACACCACTAGATTTTTTTATGTTTGTTGATAAGAATTAATCGTGAAATACATTTTATTTCATGCTAGAAAGTAATTCATATTATGAACTGCGAATAAATATGACTTTATAATATTTAATAAATTCAATTATTGTAATTATTCATAATAATTAAGACCAAATATGAGTTAAGTAATATTCGCTGTTTATAATTTTCAAAAATAATTATAGTTATAAACTCAAGTTTAAACCACAGCCTTTGATTAAAAATACAAAGGGTAATAAAATATCTTTTTTAAATGCCTGATAGACTTTTTAAAATGTCAACTTTTTCTCATAGCAATCAAATGGCAAATAACAACCAACTAAGTCACTTTAAAATATTAAATAAATTGGACGCTAAAACAAAGGCGAACTACAAACTAATATGCATTTTCGGCAAAGATGGCAAAGAAGTAATAGTGATAACTAACGACGATCAAGCGTACGCGTACGGCAACAATACCGAAGGCTGTCTCGGGCTACCAATCGGCAAAAAATCCACGCCAACACTCGTACCAGACTTAAGCAACAAAGGCATAATCGAGCTGAGTTACGGCTCATACCACGTGATCGCGCGCACCACTAACGACGAACTGTTCGCGTGGGGCAACAACGAGTACGGACAGTTAGGCAACGGTACCCAGACTTCCAGCTACAAACCATACGCAGTGACCGAGTTTAGCGGAACTAAGTTAGTAATGATAACGTGCGGTTTACTCCACTCTATGGTGTTAACAGAGTATGGAGACGTATACGCGTGGGGTTTCAACGAAAACGGTCAGATCGGTAACTATGCGAGGAATCACCAGTTGACTCCAGCAAAATTGGACCGATTTTCGCGGGACCCCATTGTATCCATTGCTGCTGGCGCTGCTCACTCAATTGCGTTGGATAAAAGGGGTCACCTTTGGAGCTGGGGTTACAACCGTTTCGGCCAATTGGGTTCGAATAACTCAACCACGCAAAGCACACCCGCGCCTGTGTATGATTTACTTAATTTCAGAGCTCAGAAAGTGATGTGCGGCCCGTATCACAGTTTAGTGCTGTCCACAGACGGCGCTATTTATTCGTTCGGCAGCAATGAGTTCAAGCAATTGGGCAAAGATGTGAAGCACGCCAACGTTCCAACAGAGATAGTGATAAAGCACGCAAATGGCAATAAAAAGCAGATCAAAGATATCGCTGCATCGGTTTACTGTAATATATCGATGGCTGTAACTCATGACGATGTATACTATGAATGGGGAAAATGCGGAACTGAATTGATAACATTACCGAAGGAAACTCAATGGAGTTCTTTTCACGAAATATTTGCGCTGATGGCGGAGTCAAAGGTCACTTATTCACCGATTTACCAAAATCCTTCACTCATACGGACCTTTTCCATTGACACGCGGCCCAACACTTCACCTGGTGATCAATCGCTCTACAATCAGAAGGCGTTTAGAGATAAAATGAGGAATGAAAAGGAATTGATTAGAATACTGTTATGGTCGGCCGTTCATAAGATTGAGAAAAAAGATCAAACAAACAAACTCGCTATTTATCGAAGTGTAATCGAGTTTGTTAAGAGTAACAGGTATTTGGAAACTACCGATGAGGAGGACGAACAAGAAAACGATATGAACGATGAAAAGCGGGCAGAAATGCGCGAACGATACGACAAAGTACGCGTGATGTTCGAGAACTGTTACAGCGACTATACATCACTCAAAGGCGTGTTCACCCAAACCGGTCGATATAAGCGCGAGTTCCAGGAACTGGTTCAGCTCGGAAAGGGTGGTTTCGGGTTAGTGTTTAAGGCGAAAAACAATTTCGACGGCAACTTGTATGCTATCAAAAAAATTAGTGTTGAAGGTATACAGTAGTTGAATGTTTGAATATGTTTGAATTGTTTTTAAATTAATAACTTTGAAAATTAATTAGACGAAGAAGATTCGCAATTAAAGATGAAAGAGCTAAAAATATGGGCGCACCTCAACACCATATACGTTGTCCAGTATAAGTCGTCGTGGATCGAGTCGAACACATCGCAGTTCGATTATCTCGACGATTATAGTTTGGCTATGAGTGGTACTACGAATTCAATAACAATTGACAGAATGATTTCTGAATCCTTACCTAAAACTAAACCTTTACCTCTCGGAGGGAAAGCGATACTGCATATTCAAATGGAATTATGCAACGGTACTCTGTTCGACGTGATTAATGCAGAATTCAGACAACTTCAGCCTCTATTAACTACAAAATACGACTTACTCTCCCCAATCGGTTATTATATTGCCGGTGAACTGTATAAAGAAATTCTCGAGTGTATTGACTATTTGCATAAACTGGATAATCCGGTTATACACCGTGACCTTAAACCGGCTAATATACTGATCACCGACGGAACTAATGGACGGTTTGTGAAAATCGCGGACTTTGGTTTGGCCACACTTCATCACTTCGATCAGGAGTCTCATAGTCAAGCGTTGGGAACACGTCATTATATCGCACCCGAAGTATTCAATAGCAAAAGATATAACTTAAAAGCGGATATTTATAGTTTGGGTGTTATAATGCGCGACTTGTTTAATATTGATTGCTTTGTGGATAAGTATGAGTGGAATACCATTTATTTTTAATTTTGAAAACTTTTAATAGTGTCAATTGATTTTATGATTTTAGGACGAATTCCACAAAAATAGAGAATAATCTGCCATTAATATACGGGAAGTACGACGCGCTCGGAAAGTTTTATAACGATATGATATCTCCCACATCCGCATTAAGACCTAATTGCGAAAAAGTTTTGGCAGCTAAAGACTCTTGGATTCTCAGTTTGGATCAATTGAAAACTGATGAAAGTTTCGGCCAATTGCGCGAAAAATTGTATTCGAATTCTAAGGATTTAATCAATAAATTTTATGCCAACTTTCTCATACAAAAATTAGAGAAGAAAAAGTATTAGCCTTTAGTTCACGTATTTAAATATATATTTATAAATTTTTTAAAATAATTTATAGCGTGCACAGTATTTTATGTTTTACAGTGAGTGATTTTCTGAACATAATGAAAATAAAATATTTTTTTAACTTTGCTTCAAGCAAATAAGTTTTAAATTTTAGTATGAAAATATTTAAATCTTTTGATGTTCGCAACTATTTTTTTTAAAATTTTATTTTTCAAATGTGTCAGAATTATAGTTACAATTATTTTTTTATTGAATACATAGAAAATCGCAATGTATATCAAAGAAGTAATTTAAAAACAATTTACAATTAGAAAAAAGGGATTTATTTTTATTTAGTCAAAGTCTATTCTAGAATCCATAAGCGAGTCGAGCAATTTATCAAATAGTGACTACAAAGTTAGCCGTAGTATTTACCGCCATAACCACCATAGCCACCATATGCACCATAGCCGCCATATCCTCCGTATCCACCATAACCTCCATAACCACCATAACCAACTGCTGCTACCACTGGAACAGCTGATGGCACTGCGTAACCATATCCATAGCCACCGTATCCGCCATAACCTAAGCCACTATAGCCGACATTAACATAACCGGCATATGTTGTGGCGACAAAAGCCATCAATACAACGAGAAACTGCAATTAGTAGATTTTTAAACAATTTCATTGCGTATTAAATTTAAAAATAATAGCTCATCTAAACATTCGCTTACTAATTTGGCATTCATTATTAAATAGAGAGTACTGAACAATTAAGAATTGAAAATACACAGCTTAAATGCGAATCGTAAAATTGTGTTTAGCGATCCAGCTATTTATATCATTTTTAAAATATTTTTGATTCCTTGAAAATACCTTTGGAGAGGATTTTTGTTTTTTAAAAACTTTTAGTCACGATTGTATTTTGAGAGTAGTTTCTTTATGTTTGCATAGTTATGTCCAACTATTAATGCAAATGGACCTTGACTTTTCATAATATTAATTTGCTTGGCAATAAAAATAAGAATAAATTTTTAGAAAATTCATTATAAATAAATTTTTTATTATATAAGCTAAAGGCTTGTTGTAATTAAAAAATAAAATATTGGTGATAATATTTAATTGTTGTTTCATTTTTTATTTTATCCTATTCATGAGAAAAATATTTCCACAAAAGCCTTTAATTTTTTTTAATAATTCCTCGCTTTTGGAAATTACTCACTAAATATGCGCTAATGAACTTGAATCTAATTCCCCGATATTGTATGTCTAAAGAAACCAATATTTCTGTGATATAACTAGCCAATTTGTGTGTTCTGCAAATATGGGCTTTTGGCTGCATCTGCATTAACAAAATTAAGCCAGTTTATTAGCACATAATAAATTGTTATTAAATTGATTCTTTTGAATATACTATATATAATTTTACTATCTGTGTAACGCTTTTATTGTTATGTTATTGATAATTCAATGTTTATGTTGTGCGCATAAATCATTCGATTGCCATATTTATTTAAATTGAAATAATAGTTACATAATTTTGTCATATATATATAGACAATTGAGTAAGAAAAAGTGTTATTAAAAATAACAACAGCAAAATGTTTACGGATCACACAAACTTAATAATCTGAATGTGAATCGGTTTGGGTTACATTAGATGTAGATTTTTTGCAATTGATGCTGGGAGGAAATGTTTGAATTACGCGGTTCTCTAGTAATTAAAATTTTAGTAAAGTCCACGAAATAAAATCATACAAAACATTATGGTTCAAAAACAATCAAATTTACGGTTAGCAAAAAATAATTAAGATAAGCCTACTATAAAATTTTCTATTAAAAGATTAAAAATTGAAAGATAAAAATTAAAGATAAGAAAAATAATATTTAAAGATATAAATGAAATTATAAAAATAGCTAACCGCGAAAAGATTATATTTTTATATATAGATATTATTATAAAACACTTATCATAATAATTCAAGGATTGGGCGTCTGACTGTTTAATATTTAAACTTCATAACAGTGTTGACGTGAATCATATATACTACACTCTCATTATGGATAAAAACAAAATTTGTGTAATATTTTTGATTTTGTGTGATTCAAGAAATTTTTTCCCAGAAGAATTTTATCTTACTAATACGCAACAATCTACTAAAACTCGAGTTATGACATTGAAAAACATAATTCTAAAAAGCGTAAACTTTCAATCATAATTTCGTTTTTATTTTTAGTGACCCGTTTTTTTCGTTATCAAACTTTTATAACTTATTAAAAGTCGCCGAGAAAGGTAAAAGAATTAACGCATATTCACAGCATAGCACACAAAAATAGCTGATACGGTAAAATTATATTCAGTGAAAGTAGATGATGTGTGTTCCAGTTTCTGAAGGCCTGTGGATGGTTACAGAGGCATTCGAAAACATATTACGAAGTTATCAACGCGCTTAACTGACTGATAGACTGGTAAAGGTTATAAAACTAATAATTAAAGTTAAGGCGGAAATAATCATTGTGACACAATTTGTGAGCTGTGAAAATTACTTCTTAACCTTGCTGTGAAAAGTCATACTGTATCTGCTATTATAATTCATTAATAAGATTCGTTTTGTCGAAAAAACATAGATTTGTCGATAAAAACTAATTAAATTATAAAGAATTAAAATTAATTTTACAAAAGTTTGTAAAAGTTATTACCAAAAAATTTAAAATAATGGTGACATTGCGGAAGTAAAAGATTTATGAGTGGCGTTATTTTAATTTCGTTTGTTGTTCATTCTTTGAACGAACATTATTTATAATTTATTAATAAATATAACTTCTATTTAATTACGAACGCATTAAAATTAAAAAAACTATTTTATAACGGAAGGCATCACAATTAGATGGCCATTAGTTCAGCTAAAGATTCCATTAGTTTAAACTATTTATTTTTGTTTTCTAATTCACTTAAATTGTAACTTATTATCCCATAAGCTATATATTACTAAATTAGATGCATTCTTGTTTTTAAAAAAGTTTTTAGCTCACTTTTTTTTAAAAAGGCGAGCTTATGGATTTGACCATGTCTGTCCGTCTGTCTGTGGCGGTGTCCGCACTAGCTCGACCATTTAATTTTGATCGTATTTTATATTCGTTAATTTTGTCATCTTTGACAATTTATTAACTAAATTATTATTAAAATATACTTATTTTCTTGGATAAAACTATAAAAAAAGTGAGCTCTCTGTGAATGTGTCGTTCTAGTTTAATAATAAAATAGATAAAAAAATTTATAACAGAAACTAAATAATTTTTAGCTTACTTTTTATTTTAATAAAAGATCTATTGAAATTTAAATTTTCTATTTAAAATATGCAGACACAATAGGAACTTTTTTATAACATTCCAAGTATTGGGGCAATAAAAAACATATTACCTGACTTATCGTAATCTATCTTACAGCAATTAACATCAAGTTTTGGCGGCACATGAATGCAGTCATTTGTTTAAGCATTAACACTTGTCTACGGATCATCTGATTCTTTCATGATAACACCCTTATGTAATCTATTTTTAATTAAATTATATCAAAAATCTTAACCTCATGACAAGTGGCAATCAATATCTTAAACACATGTCAATATTATCGATATATGCGTACGTAATACTACCGTATATGTAATTTTATATATAATATATGTACGATTTTTATAATCGAAATGATTAAAACGCTAACCTTGTTATAATTCTTGGCACGATATGTACTAATCGGCAAAAATTTAATTTCTAATTTCGCACACAACCTTCGTTTCATTTAAATTTCAATAAAAGTGTCTAAATAATAGTTATTATATTAAAATTTATTTACATTTATTGTTAAGCAGTAATTTCTTTATCGATAAATTAAAACAAAAACTAAAAGTTACAACCGGTGTCTAAACAGTTCGATTGTAAAGCTATTGCCAGTTATAACAAAAACTTTATATGAGATTTTGATTTCGTAAATATTATTTTTTTCTATTATTAAGTGTTTATTAAACGTTAAACATTTTTGTTGTGATAAGTGTTTGTTTTTAAACACAAAAATGACCGCAACTGAAGGATTAGATCTAAACAATACTATTGGAGCAGTATTTGCAACAATGGTTAACAATTCTCAAAATAATAGCCTATTGGTTAAGTCTACGGAGACTGCGGTTTCTACGCCACTACTAAAGAAAATTCACGACATATTGATCGTAATGTTACTTATTTACGTCATGTTTTCCATGGGATGCTCCATCACTTGGGAACAAGTGTGGGGTCACATAAAAAAGCCATTCGGTGTACTCATCGGAATGTTGAGCCAATTTGTTTTACTACCGTTTTGCGCCAATCAGATCATAAATGCACTGAATTTGGATCCACTTCATTCCACTGGTCTACTGATATTAGCTTGCAGTCCAGGAGGCATCACCTCTAATATATTCACCCACTTTTGCGAAGGAGATCTATCGCTAAGCGTCACAATGACTGCGTTCTCTACAGTTGTCGCTCTATTTATGATGCCTTTTAATTTGTGGTTATACGGCAATAGTTTGCAAACTGATTCAGTGTACATACCATATAGCAAAATGTCCATTTCGTTAATAGCCATATCAGCGCCGGTAGTGGTCGGTATGCTATTTTATTACAAATATCCAAAGTTAGCGCCTATATTAACTAAAGTCGGAAGCGTTGCTGGTTTTGGCATAATACTCGTCTGCCAGACATTAGAAGTGCTTATATTTCCCGACATGTTTACCGGAGTTCCGATTAACCTTTATTTGGCTGAATTAGTTTTACCAGTAATTGGACTAATAATTGGTTATATAGCTGCTTCTGTATTTGGTTTGTCTCAACCGGTTAGAAGAACGGTAGCTATCGAATCAAGTATTCAAAACGTTGGCACATCTTTGACAATAATTACGTTGTCGTTTCCATTTGAACAATTAAGAAAAGTTTGGTTATTTCCGTATTTATACGCTTTTACAAGTATTGGCATTTGCTTAATATTTGCCGCTGTTTATAGAGCATACAAACTTATTGGCAATAATCAGTCGCTAGATTTAAACAATAAATCTATTTGACGGTCATTTTTATATTGATATTTCGTAAGTTTACATTAAAATAAATCATTTTTCAGAACAATGATTTGAATAAAATTTTTAAAAATTACACTCATATATCAAATATTAAATTTGCTAATTTATTTTACATTTAAAAGATTCACTTTGATTTGCAAATTGATATTAACATAATTAGATAAATTATTAACAAAAGTTTTGTATAGAAATTCTTAAAATTATAATGAGTATACATGATAAATATTAGAAGATTTTAAATAACATGGAAATCTCAATTTTTAAAATGCAATTTTTGATGGAAATTTAAAATTAAAATAACAAAATTTACTCTGAAAACTTAAAAATTAGTAAAACTTATGTTTCCGGTTTCCGAAATTTTAATTTCTCTCTCCGCCAGTTTCGGAACTTTTAAGTCAATGTTTTTAAGTTGATTTTTAAATTTTTTAAAATTTTAAAATTATATTAATTAGCAAATCTTTTCAATTTTTATCTCTTTACCAATTTTAGATTTGGCACACGGGGTGACGACTTTTTATATTCAAAGAAAATATTCTTACTTTTACTTAAGTACAAATTGATAAACCGCGCTCTCATCGCTGCATTTTACACAAATGTAAAATTAATTATATGTTAGGCAGCGCATCACGCAATATATTAATAAATTTTACATAAAATAATTATTAACAATTTTACAAGAATGTTATTAACTAATATACAAAAAATAGACAAGCAATGACATTGAAAAATATGTGGTAAATAAGGCTATCAACGGTAAAAAAGCTGATTTTCTGATTGGAACGGAATTTTTTGATAAAATAAGATTTTTTGGTTATTACTATATACTAAGAAAACGCAACAATTATTGTAATTATTAAATAGCATTATTTATGTTTATATATTTTTGCATTAAATTATAGACATTTAACAGCTTTTAATGTTTATATATGTTGTTTCTCGAGTCTAGACCCCAATAACATACCCTTTGCACTTTATATTGTAATTAATTATTATTAAATTAATGATCTTAAGCATTAAATTTTAAATACTCATAGCAAATGAAAAATAAAAAATAAAGTCGTTTAATTAATGTTTTAGAGTAGATCTTAAATAATGAATGCTTTGGAATTTTAAGCAGCAATATGCAGATGTGTTACTGTTTCCGTTAGTTATAAAATGCATGGCTGTAGGTTTAATGCGTTTCGATAAAATTATAACCGCTTGAAACTTTAGTATTAAATTTCAATCATATTCTATTTTCCATTCGTGTTTGTTATTAACTTTTATTAAAAATTATAAGACTTAATGCATATCAATCAATGTTATTATAATTTATATTATATAACTTATATGATTTAATACTTATAAAAACAAACTGATAACATTAAAATTATATCA
>JAQIXJ010003325.1:0-13079 GCA_034700185.1 Phthiracarus laevigatus
GTTAATCATTTTATTATGTAAAATTGTCTTGTGGCTATAATTCAGTTAAAGTATAATTTTAAATAAAATTTTTTAGCTTTTTTCTCAGAGAGAAGTCAATGTCCACAGTCTTATATTAATTTATTTATTTTACTGACTTCTTATATTAATAAAAGGTTTGGAATTTTACCATCTTGAATAGAAAACTAATGTATTTGTAACATATTTATGCATAAATATATGAACAAGTGAGCTATCTATGAATGTGTCGATCTTGTTTAAATTATAACTATGGTACTATACTTAGCAAAATTAATTACGAAAAGTGTTTTTAGAAGGAAAAGTTGACAGAATAAAGTTAATTTGGTAGTTATTTTTTAAGATAATAAGAAATATATAAAAGTTAAATAAAGAAAAAATCATAAAATTAAAACATAGCCAAAATTTAGGTAATCATGTGTACACTATGCAAAATTCTACATAATTTTGATTTTAATTGATTTAATTTTTTTTAAATTGAGAATTTTATTAAATATAAGAGAATTCGAATTATGAATTTTCTCTAAAGGTTTGAATTTTAGATATCTTCTAAAGATTACCAATAAAAAGCAAAAGTTTGTTAATGATACAAAACAATTCTTCCTTATACTTGAAAACTGAAGATCAAATGTTCATTTGTCAATAAGAATATTTAACTTAAGTCAGCTTAAAATGTTATCTTCACATATATAGCGAAATTCTCGATTAAAGTTTTTAAAAAATTATTTTAAGATAAAAATACTAAAAATGGGATTATTTAGATTTTATTTTCAAAACAATTAAGTGATAAAACATGTTTAATCAACAACACTGAGCGGCATCGTAAAGCAAATCACTTGATTTCCGCTGTCATCCTTAACCACCCAATGAATTGTCGATTTGATTTTCGGATATTCAGCTAACACTTGCATCACATACTTGTACGTATACTTCTGGCCTTTCGTGATTGGACACTGGATTCCGTGGTCATTGCAGGCGTCGCGATCGAAAGTTGGATGCGGTATATCTAGTCCTCCGATTTTTATCGTTAATTCAGCGGTCAGACCATTAGAGTTAGCCGGCGCTATAAAATCCATGTCCACTTCACCCCCAGTTCCGCGCTTGAATTCGCATGGATCGGTGTTGCATATGTCGACGCGTACTTCTTGCGTCCCATTGGTTACTGTATGTGCGATATATATCCGCTTGTATTTATATTTCATTATATAAGCTAGAAATAATTATTCGGCAATTAATTACTTACGGCAAGATTGTACAGATACTACTTTAGCATTAACCGAAGCAAATAATATTAATAATATACAGTAAGTAATCATTTTTTAAATTAAAATAAATTAAGAAATACAAATTACATTAATTTACTTATATTTATATGATTAGAAAAATAGACAAAGTTTAATGATTGCACGTACATATACTGAACATTTGTTAGCTTCATATATATGATTAGATATTACTGTTACAACACAATTAATTATTAGATTAAAAAGTTTGGCTGTGTTGTTTTCAGTTAGCTGAACCCGAAAGCGAAAAAATTATTTTTAAATAAAATTTGCCACTAATTAATTCATTCTCTTGAATCCAGATTCACTATTACTTGTGAAGATATAATAATAATTTAGGAGAGTTGATTATTAAAAAATTTTTAAGTACACATGACGGTTAAAAAATATCTAAAGCATTCACATGCATAATTTTTATTATAATAAAAATATTAGGGTAATTTCCTATTCATTATGCCATCATCATTTTTAAGCGCCAACAATAAATTTAATTAATTTTTTCAGATATATCGATAAAATTTGTTTTTTGTGTGTTAGATTTGGGCATTTGCTCACATTGAATTTTTAGGGGTTCAATTGTAAAACGAAAGAAAGTTTTGATGTGTGAAAGTGGCAAATTGAACTAAAGTGGCTAAGTTTAAAATCATCACAACTGTAAATATAATGACCAAATAAATTTAACATTGTATTTTTCTGAACTTTTTGATTAATTATTACCGATAATTCAATTTTTTTATAAATTGGCTTTTAATGTTATATAAGACCAATAGATATCTATATATCTCTAACAGAGAATTTTTTATCAATATATTTCCGTGAGTCAGCGATATTAATAATAGAGTTAAAAACGATATTATTTTGTTTGATTAACTTACTGTATAACGACATAACTGACATGTGCTGTTACAAATAATTTTTCTATCATTTATCGATATATATATAATATTAATTTGCACTACTTTTGTAATTATCAATATTTTTTCGCTTAAACTTTTAAAATAAATAAACTAACCCAAAATTTTTAAATGAAACATATATGGTAATAATTTAAGCTTAGTTATTACACAAAAAATTGATTTAATATAAAAAATGAATAACACTTCCAAAAGTTAAGAAAAGTCATGAATTTTTTTACAAAAGGCATAGATTTTATTTCAAAAACCACTTTTACTCCAATTTAGTCAAAAGGAAAATTTCTCTAACAGCTGTTTTTGCGATCATTGTTAGTATCTAGTTTGTACACTTTAATCTTTAATCCAGGATTTAAATAACTAAGATAAACTGTGCTATTTAATGTAGAATTTAAATAATTATGTTAAACTGTCTGTGTTAGGCGTAAATTACAATATAAAAAATAATTGTTTTCAATTAATAAAAATAATTGGGTCAGATTAGGGTAAGAAATAAATTAGTTGAAAATAGTAAAGATGGCAACAACATTGCTGATTCACATGCTGGTAATAGCATTGTGTACGTTCACAAGTGTTATTTCGATTTCTGTCCAGAAAATAACAACGTGCAGTAAGTTATAAATTTATTTTAAAAAGTTTATAATAATCTGCAATATTGTTAAAGCAAACACAACATTACAAGTTCGGTCCGATTTGTGCAGTGGTGATCCGTGTCAAATCAAAAGGGGTTCAAACGGTGTAATAGAAGTAGATTTTGAGGCTCACGATGACTCTAACGAGATGACTGCTGAAGTAACCATACGAATTGGAACTATTGACGTGCCATTTCCAGGGTTTGATCGCAATGCCTGCAACAATCATGGCTTCGTATGTCCGGTGCAAAAAGCCAAAAAATACACGTATTCATATGATTTGCAAGTGTTAGCAGAATATCCTAAGATTAATAGTGTATTCAAGTGGAGTCTTAAAGACTCTAATGGTTACGCCGATGTTTGTTTCTCAATGCCTGTTAGTCTTATAGATTAATAAATAGATTGACATTGTTTTGAGCTAAATTTTTAAAGATAAAAACAATTAGTTAAATTAAAATGTCAAAAATTCAATTATGATATTTAGCTAATCAAACTTTTGTTTTCAAATAAAAATATTCATTTTAATTTTTGAAATCAATTTCAATTATTGAGTTCTAGCAAAAGAGTTTTTATATGGTAATCTTTTGTGTTGAGTATTTTTGTCGAAAGTTAAAGGGAATTTAAATTTTTAAATTCACTCAATAAAAGAGCCATTGAATTTTTTTAAAAATTTTAAAAAAAGTTTTCAGGCTTTATATTTTTATTCTTTAATTAAAAATCTATTCGATGAAAACAATATTTATTTGGACTAAGAATAATCGGGAATGAAATTTCTAGAAAATGGGCAAACAAACAATAAATTAATAAAAAATTGGGTAAACAAAGCCAAAAAACAAGACTGGACATACGTGTTGAATAGTAGTTAAGGAGCTCATCCACAAGAAAACAAAAATATTAAATTGCTTGCATGCAGGCAGACATGTCAACCCATAATCTCAATGGTTATCGTGTACTACCATAGCGTGTTTTCACTTCATCCGTAAATAAGCTTGAGTTAAATTGCAATCTTAATGGTTGATCTAAAAGACACGTTTTTATCATAACCTTTTTTACCAGAAATTTGTAGAAAAAAAACACTAAAACAAAAAAATTGTTATTAAGAAAAAATTATAGCTATAGTAATAATAAAAATACAAAATTCTCGTGTCGAATGTAGTTAATAAAAGATCGATTCCCTTATGTCCCAAATCAAACTTTTCAATATATAACAAGAAGATTAAACATCACTATAAGTTCTATCTCACATAATCTTACCATTATGATGTTTGGTCAACTTTTTCTTTCACTTTCAGTATTTTTCTTAAGTTTACTTATAATATCCATAAAATCGCAACGTCGGACAACAACAGTGCGGCCTAATGCCACCACATTTTCTCCGCCAAGATCAACAGCGCTGATTGTGTCCAAAGTTCACGAGATCACGTTAGTGTGCATAATGGCTCAGAGAGCGGAACTTCCAATTTATTTTGAAGTGGTAAAACCGGCGCTACAATTAGCCATCGAAAGAGTTCGAGCTCTATATCCACACATGAAGTTTACTTTAGTGGCCCGTAAAGATCACAACCCATGTATGGAAAATAGTGCCGGAGCTATGGCTGCTGAAGAATTTTATTTGCGAAAAGTTAGCGCTTTCATTGGCCCAGCATGTAGTCTTGCTTTAGATCCGGTTGCGAGAATGGCTTCTTATTGGAATATTCCTATTTTCACTGCTGGCGGAATCGGTTCTGAATTCTCGAAAAAGACTACTTATTCTTCACTTACAAGAATGGCTTTTTCTTTGGGTATGTTAACTGTTGTGTATTCTTAAGACTTTAAAGTGAAATTTATATTAATTACTTGTATATAACTATTCAGACCGAGTTTCGCACTTTTTTGTGAAGATATTTCGAGAATACGACTGGCACTATATTTCGTTAATCGTGGATGAAACAGACATGACGAACTCGTTACTCAAGAATAGTCTTCTTATGGCATTTAAAGAGGTCGAAATTGGTCAAGAACTATTTTTGGATATTCAGACATTCAATACAAACAAAAATAGAACAGTAGATTACAGTAAAATTCTACAGATGTCGAGTCGTTCAGCGAGAGGTAAGCGCAATAATTCGCAGATAATAATTGGGAATAATTGTAAAAGTTGCGAGAATTCAATTAAAAACTCATACGATTAAAAGGAATTATTTCATAAAATAATTTACGATGTTTATCCCATAAAAAATCAATCATAAATATTTAGAAAACAAAATTAAATTAGTTATTTACGATAATACAATAATGTAAAGCTATCAAAAATAATCAATCAAAACCCAAACAATCAAAAATAAAAATAATTTGTATGTAACCCACATATATATAACGAATGTTTCTTTAATCCCATATTGGAAAATCGCGTTATATGTATTAATTTATTCTCGTCATTAATTATAAATCTAATTTAATAAATTTAGTAATCATTCTTATAACCACCGGAGAAATTGTACGCAATATACTTTTGGAGGCACACGATTTGCGAATGGGTAATGGAGAGTACGCTTTCATTAGCGTTGAACTCGTTAAAAACAAGGGAAGTGGTGCCGATTTTTCCTGGTATAGACAGGGAGACTTTCGTAATAAAAAAGCCAAAGAAATGTTCGAGTCATTGATGATGATTGCGGTTAAAGTGCCCACATCTTCACAATTCGCCACATTTGCTCATCAAGTTGTAAAATCTTCTGTCGAAGAATTCGGTGAAAAGTTCACAGTTGATGATGTAATGAAAATTTCTTTAATAACCGTTTTTTTATAACTTAGAAATATTTTAGAGATTTTCCCAAACATAAAACCTCTTCCATAAAAATTTAATAAATTAATTTTATTTGGTGATGACTCGAAAATTAGAGTCACAAATATGAACCCAAAACAAGAGGGTTTAAAAAATAACTATTTATAGATTTATTCAAAAATACTTTAAGTTTAACAGTACATCATACTGCTGTAACACAGTAAATTTATTTTCAAGTCAATAATTATTTTTTGTTTAAAGTTTTAAAGTAACTTCATTTTAATTATTGTCTTACTACGGTTTAACATGATTACGTATGATTTTTTTATGATTGAATATAATAGATCAGCATTAAAACCGCCCCATCTTGAATATGCTTAAACCCAACTTGTTTTTGAAACTTAGTCAAACTTATTTTGAGCTAAATTTAGATATTATTGACGATTTTGAGGCTATTATTAACTAAAAAATCTATATTTAGGTAAATTAATAGCATAAGGTTTTTTATTAAAATTATATTAAACTCCCGTTACGTGACTTTTTTATGTTGTTTTGGACAATGAAGTTCAGGAAAATCCTGTTTATGAGTTATGGATAGATTTACTTGCAACATAACAAAGCAGAACCAGAGGTGATATTGAAAATCTGGAATTATCAAAAAGTTTTCCTGAACAATCCTCAGTACTCACGTAGACCTGATAAATTATTACCGAATAAATATTAAAAATCTTAATTGCGTTCTACATTTTGATGCAAAGGTACAGACTATTTAACATTAGTTAATGATCTGACTTGTTTACTTGCCACCGATCGTTAATTATAATTAAATATCAAATTTAATTTAGCGAGCTATGAATCACTTTTTTAAAATCATGGAAAAATACTGAATTTTTTGAATATATTCCTTTTTCCTTCCTTATTATGCGCCTTCACCAGTCCTTTAACTTATTGTTGCGCAGTTATAAGGGTTATTGGGCTTTGTTTCTATTTGTGGCATTTGAGAAAGTCAATCTTACACCTTGAAAATCTGATGATTTTTAAAAATAGCCAAATGGCTGCTGTTGGGTGGTTATAACGGATCATACCTTATTTGCTTACGAATACAATTTAGATATTGATTATGGGCGAGCATAAAAGCTTGCGCCCAACCCTAATACTTCTTCGCCGGTAATTTTTAAAAGTTAGAAAAATCTGTCCATTTAGATTATAGTTTCAAACTACTTATAATTTTCAATTAGTAGCATATAAAATTTTAATAGTTCAAAAATTTTTTGAAATTTTAAATATTTTTTTATTAATCTTTTATATCTTATTTGAATGAAAAAGTTCTAAAAAGTGCGAACTAAAGCTAATTAAATTTAAAAATAAAATATAGGTGAATCCAATTGTAGCTGCATTTTATGATTGCATTCTTATGTTCGCGTGGGCATTCAATAAAACTTTATCCGAGGGTGGAAACACAGCGGATGGCAGAACTCTTATTAGAAGACTATGGAACTCTACATTCATTGATGGTAGTTATGTTTCAAATACACTTATATCCAGTATTTAATAAAATATAGATTTTTATTTTCATTGAAAGCAAGACTAATGCAAAATATTTTTCTATTCCCTTTATCCCCTGACTCCAAGAAGGCCTGACGGGAAATATCTTTATAAACGATAATGGAGACAGAGAAGCTGATTACACACTAAATGACTTGGATCCAGAAACTGGTATCATGAGACCAGTTGCGAGTTACTTTGGTGCCCGCCGTATGCTCGAAAAAATACCTGGTATTGAAGTGCATTGGCCTGCGAATAATAGAGGACCGCCATTGGATATTCCTTATTGTGGCTTTTTGGGTGATGCGCCGCATTGCTTAATTCAAGGTGATTTGTCGACATTTTGCTATACTTAACAAATTTTTAATCTATCTTTAATTTTTGTTGCAGATAATTTTCCGATCTGGGCCTCTATACTTTTAGCACTCTCCTGTTTCGCTATTTTAGCAGTTATAATCTCGTTTTTTGTATTCAAAAAACTTAAACTAGAAGCAGAATTGTCCGATGTTTGGTGGAAAATTAATTGGAATGATATAGATTTCGTGGGACGTGGAGCAAAAACTGGTCACCGCTCACAAATTTCGATCACTATTTCCGAAGCTGATGGCTTTCTATCAGGAAAGTCTTCAGTATTAAAAGCTCCGTCAATAAATGAAGGCTCTTTATTAAGCGCTGCGGGTCTCGATACTGTTATGGTTGGTATTTATAAGGGCATTAAAGTGGCTGTGAAACCGTTGGAGATTAGAAAGCTTAATTTGTCCAGAGAATTATTGGTTGAATTGAAACAGGTATTGATTAATTCAATAAAAAACAAATATGCAAAGATTAAAAGCAAATTGAATAATCTATTTTATTAATGAATAAATAAGGGATTACATACAGTATACCAGCACACTATAAAAAAAATTTTGCAACCAAAATACATGAATTTTATTGTAACTCTAAACTTTGTTAAACAATTTGAATTTTGTTTATAAGATTACTAGAGTCTTCAATTAGTAATTATACTGTATGATTATCTCAAATCTAAATTCCAGATTTAATATTTCTTATTATTCTAATGAAATAATTGGCTAAAGATAGTTTGTTTATGCGCATTAATTTATTTGATGACTTTTGTAATAAAAAAAGCAATCATGAGATTTTTTTCTAAAACACAATTCCTATCAAAAGATGCGTGACTTGACTCACGAAAACTTGGTTCGATTTGTTGGTCTGTGCATTGAAGAACCAAATACCGCTCTGATAACAGAATTGATAATCAGAGGTAGTTTGAGGGATCTGTTAGAGAATGAAAAAATTCACGTCGACTGGACTTTTAAGTACTCGATGATGACAGATATCGTTGATGCGATGGTATTTATACACAACGGCATTCTCGACTATCACGGAAGACTCAAATCAACTAATTGCGTGGTTGACGGAAGATTTATGGTTAAGATCACCGATTATGGCTTGAAATCACTTCACAAGCAGATAAATCTCGCACAAGAGGTTAATCCGCGAATGTTATTCTGGACAGCACCAGGTAATCTATTTATAACTGAAAGTTAGCGGATCTAAATGTTTTACTAATTAATTTCAGAGCACCTTAGAAGTCGTGATCCATTAAACACTGGATCAAAGAAAGGCGATGTTTACTCATTCGCGATAATATTACAAGAGCTGATAACACGGAGCGGACCTTTCGAGTCATTGGAACGTTTGGGACGAAATAAAACGGCATACGATCCCGACGAGATACTCGATCGAATACGAATAGGAACTGTACCACCATATCGGCCCGAAGTGGCACCAGACGAATGCAAAAAAGATTTACTCGGACTTATGCACTCGTGTTGGGCAGAGAATCCAAATAATAGGCCAGATTTTTCGCAAATCAAGCAAAAAATTCGACGAATAACGAAAGGCATGTCGAGCAGGAATTTTTTGGATAATCTGTTGCATCGAATGGACCAATACTCGGAAAATTTGGAACGAATAGTGCAGGAAAAAACCGAGTCATTTATCGAAGAGAAAAAGAAAACCGAAGAACTGTTGTACCAATTATTGCCACGTTTTGTGGCCGACGAGTTGAAACGCGGACATCACCTCAAACCCGAATACTACGAAGCAGTCACTATATTCTTCTCAGATATCGTTGGTTTTACAACTTTATCTGCAGATTCAACTCCGATGCAAGTGGTAGACCTGCTTAATGACCTCTACACGTGTTTTGACTCAATTATCGATATATACGACGTTTACAAAGTGGAGACCATTGGAGACGCATATATGGTGGCGTCTGGTTTACCCATACGTAATGGCAACGAACACGCAAAAGAGATATCACGATTGGCGCTTGACTTGAGAAAAGCCGTCAATATATTCAAAATCAGACATTTACCACGAAGGAAGTTGCAACTAAGAATCGGTTTACACACTGGTCCATGCGTTGCTGGCGTTGTAGGACTGCGTATGCCTAAGTATTGTCTGTTTGGGGATACTGTTAATACTGCATCCAGAATGGAAACTAATGGTATAATATTGAATATTTTTAGTGATTTAATTATTCAGTGAATTATATTTAATAATTAGGTGAACCATTAAAAATTCACATATCAGAGCAAACTAAAGAAGTTCTGGAAAGTTTCAACCATTTTATTATCGTTCCGCGTGGACAAGTGGAAATGAAGGTAATATTTAGTTTAATTTGTCCGAACATTAACCAACTCTAGACAGCTTTTAAATTTGAATTAAACAACTTTTATTCCCTTTTTTAGGGAAAAGGTGTGATGAATACGTATTGGTTGGAAGGAGAAATGGATGGGAAACGTATGGATAGCATGGAAAAACACAATTCAATAGATAATGTTTAACTGTTTAATTATCGCATTATTCGCAGCATACTAATTTGTTAGTTGCGATACAGATTTGCAAAAAACTAAACTTTGATTTGTCATGAAATCGATATTGCGATAATGCGTGCTATTTTCGAATTTATCGGTCAAAATGATTTTCATAGTTTATATTTGAGATGAGCGTATTTATTTCATTCAGGAAAATTATTTATTAACTCATATTTTTGGTATTATTAATTTTGAAGCTTTTAAACTCAATATAGGTGATTAAATATCACTCAGTTTTACGTGTAAAGTATTTTTTTCTTAGTAAATGTGAACCATAATTGTAATCATGATATTAATGTATTTATTTCGCTGCATTGACGTTATTTATTAATTCTACAAAATTGTAAAAATTTAACTTTTTTCCAATTTGATAAAATTAAATTAATAAAATATAAGCCTCAATTATCTGTAGAAGTTTTTGCAATTGTAAACTTATTAATATATATTTTTAATTTTTATTCAAAAATATTAAAACATGTTTTAAGTAATAAAAATTTTATTGTGTGTTACCGAGACATTAAGAAGATCTGAGATTGAAATAATAACATAACAATAGTGGTGCGTAGCTTTGTTTGAACAAAACTCAGCTTTTAATTGAATTTTTGTGACTTATTTTAATTTTAAACTTATTTTTGACGTTTTATATATAATATCTAATCACTCCATTGATTTGAAATAATGTGTAATATTAAAGGCTCAAAAAAATTATGACCCTTTATATATTGTTGCGTCTCATCCGTATCTTTTGTTCGGCACAACAATATTCATTAAAAGATATGTGTTAGGTTAACTGAATGTAGGATATTGTTTTCAACTGATGTGACAAATCACAGAAATGCAAACTTTTTATTTAGCAGTATATTCGATAAACATTTAACAATAAGATTGATACGCAAAAAATTATTTAATTCAGTACATTTTAGTAAATCGGGTTAAAAATAATTAATTGTTTTACATGTTTTTTAATTACATTTACATTTAGTCTTTAGAAATCCGCCACATTTAGCATTTTCAAATTTCTCTCCATTTCTGCAGCACTGTCTGGCAGGGTGTCCCAGAGTGTGTCGGTCTGGGGGGAGGTTACTTTCCGACTTTTTAAAATATTAGGGGGGGTCAAACTACTCGGATTTAAGCGACAATTTTTTTGCCAACGGACAAAAAAGCATTAAAAATTTTTTTTTCCCCATAGAGATGTCACTTTTCAATTTTTAGGTAGGGGGGGGTCAACTTTTTGAGATTTCTTGGGGGGGGGGGTAACCCTCCACCAGCCCCCCTCTGGGACACCCTGCTGTCTGGCGCACGAACTTCTATCGAAAGGACAGTGAATGCCTAAGAAAGAGCCATCATTGCCACACTTCGCTATCTTCCAGTCATTACTGCATTGACACAAAGTGTTCGAGCCCTTTTTTATTGCCTTAAATATCTCTGAAGCTGAGCCATTAGATTGTATATACGACAACAATACTGGTAAGCTGTTCTTTATTAGGCCATTCTTTATGACACCAACCAATACGATAACCCAAATGACAGCAATACGTATCGCAGCTCGTTCTCTGAGTCTGCTGGTCTGCCAACAACTGTTTTACATGTGGGCGCTCTATAAGCTCCGCAAACTTCAGATCGACTGGCATCGTTTGCCTTTGTTTCAAACAGTTTTAAGACTCTCTGCCATCGGGCTGTAACCGTATCGTACCTTTCTTGACTTGGAAAGTATGTCACACTATGGACACATTCAACTAAATAAAAAATTAATTTTTCATTATTTCATTAAATATATATTATTGAAACCTTATTGAAATATTTACTTATAGCGATGGTCACCAAAAAATACAAAAAAGATTTACAAACATTTTTTCGTGTGAAATTTGAAAAAATCAACTCTTCTACTTTCAATATATTTACTGCAAAACAATAACTAATTTCTAAAATTTTAGTTAACAGGTAATTATGAATTTAACACCGAAACTACTTCTGTTCTGTTAAACCGATTTTGATCGGACAATTTCCATTCGATAGAGGACCTTAAAAAATGGAGGTTTAAAAAAATTGGCGGCTGAGACTCAAACGGGGAGGCAGGGAGAGGGCTTAAAGTTTTGATAAAGAAAAGGGGAACAAATTTAATAGTAAAAATAAAAAAATTAATAACTTGAATGGAGGGGGTAGAGAGTTGGGGCTTATTTTAGTAGTAAACCTATCGTACGCTGTTAGAAGGACTGTTCTAAAACAAACCCAAGTTTTAATACGTTAGAGGTGGTGTATGAAAAAAGGGGATGAACAGGTGTATCGTATAGCCTACAGTGTATCGCTAATGTTAAACTGAAATAATATTGTAAACTTTAAAAAACCGTTAATTTTCTTAAATATGAATATCACAAAAATAGACTAAAATTTTTTTTTTGACATTACTTGGTTTTATATGTTTGGTTTTATCATGAGAAAAAACAAAATTTGTTCAAACATTGTAAAAACATTAGGTCAAAATTTTCTAAGTCTGACCATAGGATTAACATTATAAGATTTTTTACGACCTGGAAGCTTCTTTAAAATAATCCAGCATCTAACACGTTTACACAACTCTCCCGAAATATGAAGATTTTATTAGCTGAGATTTCTAGATCACTCCCATCCCACCCAAAAGGGATTTTTCAGGACTATTCCTCTCTTACCCACAAAGAAAGGTCTGGCGGAGGAGGAGGAGGAGGAGGGGGAGGTGCCCCGAAAAAATTAAACTTTTCTGAAAATTCACCGGTATTTTGGTTAATGTTTTCATCTGTAAGATACATGTTACCCTCGCCAGGATTTGTTTATTTCCTAAATATACCGGTAATTAATTTCACTCGAATTTGTTCACCGGTAACGCAAAATAACTCTAAAGTGGTAACTTTACCGGAACTTACTCAGTTCGTAGAAAAATTTACCCACAGCAAGGTGAGAACTTTACTCCCCTTGTTGCAGCTAGATTAAGAAAAGTCACTAACCCAGGTTTTTAATGAAAAACCTGGGTTTATGTTATAAGTTAATCCGCAGTTTGTCCCATGTGA
>JAQIXJ010003326.1:0-13079 GCA_034700185.1 Phthiracarus laevigatus
AGACTTCAAAAAAAATTTATATCCATACCAAACCTTTATTATTAAACTCAGTTCAAAAATCGGAGTTAAATGAGGGGTCACTCAAGTGGGTGGGCATCGAGTTAGAAAACCCATACATATTTAGGAGGGGTCAAAAAAATTAATATCTATACGAAACCTTTATTATTCATCTTAGCTCAAAAAAGGGAGTTAAATGAGGGGTCACCCGAGAAGGTGACATCCAGGTGGCAAACCCCCACTTATTTAGGAATGGTCAAAAGTTATATATTATTAATCGTAATCTGTATCGCACAACTTACCTAATGGAACGTAGGTAATTAAGGGGTCACTCGAGGGGGTGAGCATCTTTTTCGAAAACTCAAACATATTTAGACTTCAAAAAAAATTTATATCCATACCAAACCTTTATTATTAAACTCAGTTCAAAAATCGGAGTTAAATGAGGGGACACTCAAGTGGGTGGGCATCGAGTTAGAAAACCCATACATATTTAGGAGTGGTCAAAAAAATTAATATCTATACGAAACCTTTATTATTCATCTTAGCTCAAAAAACGGAGTTAAATGAGGGGTCACCCGAGGGGGTTACATCCAGATGGCAAACCCCCACTTATTTAGGAGTGGTCAAAAATTATATATTGTAGTTCGTTATCTGTGTCACACAACACATCTCACGGAACGTAATTAAACAAGGGTAACCTAAAGTGGTGGGTATCGAGTTGGAGAACCCCCACATATTTAGGAGGAGCAAAAAAATTAATCCATACCAAACCTTTATTATTAAACTCACCTCATGGAACGCAGTTAAACAAGTGGTCACTCGTTTGGTTGGGCATCCAGCTGGCAAACCCCACACTTATTTTGGAGGGTTCAAAAATTATATGTGGTCATTCGATATCTATATAGTTATCTCACCTCATGAAACGTAATTAAACAAGGGTTAACTCAAGGGACTGGGCATCGAGTTGGAAAACCACCACTTATTTAGGAGGGTTCAAAAAATAGAATATCTATACGAAACCTTTATTATTCAACACAGCTCTTAAAACGGAGTTAAATGATTTGTCACTCGAGGGGATGAGCATCAATTTGGCAAACCCCTACTTATTTATGAGTTGTCAAAAATTATATATAGTCATTCGACATCTATATAATTCAACTCATTTCACGGAACGTTAAAGAATGTTTATCTCCAGGTAGTTCAGAGTTGGAAAACTCTTATATATTTAGGAATGGTCAAAAATTTTGAATATCCATACCAAACATTTGTTAATCAACTCAGCAAAAATACGAAGGTGGGTCAGGTTGAAGTTGGTTCAGAATAAAGTTCGGTCAGGTTAAAGTTAAAGTTGGGTAGAGTTCGGTCATATTTATGGGTATAATTTGAATTCTTTAAAGTAGAATTACTTTTGTGAAAATTTACCTGTTAGCGCCCGCCAAAGGCGGGTTTGATTTCTAGTTATTAATAAATTCCATGCATACAATAATTAAACAGTAAACCATTGCGTTTTATGGCAGAAGATTTGCGATTCATATGGATAGACATTTAAGCAAAAGTTTCTAGTTAAAACCAAATCAGTTTGAGTATTACCATTTTTTGCAACGCCTGCATTCGTTAAATTTAAGCCTTTATAATTTATGTTGGTTAAAAACTCTTTGTTGAATTCGTTATTTACATTAATATTGAAATCTTCGTCTATAACAACTTTTTCGGTATTGACTTTATGGTAAATAACTTTTATGTCTTTTGTTTCCACTTCTGATAAGAATTAAAGTGTGGAGATGAGAGCTCCTTAAGTTCGAAAACGATTTAATTCTAACTGAACCTTAAACACAGCCTCGGTTTTATTAGGCTGGAAAACGTTACCATCTATAAATAAATCCTTAGCAGTTCTAGAGCGACATAATGCAACAAAAGCATGTGAAAGGAAAAGTCTTTTGTCAGATGCTGATATGTGGACAACTACATCGTCATAACTCTGTCCTTATGCTTTATTATTTGACAACGCTTCACAAGAAACTAGCTGAAATTGATTTCGCCTTACATGTATATTCTGTCTAAACATTGGGTTATTCATAGAAAAGTCTCTAGTAGGTTTTTAGATTGGTTTTCATGTTGGTCATAACCACTATGTTTTATAGTATAACTATATTTCTGCCTGGTTTTATGACCGCTATTTTTAACGCTAAACTCTATCCATAATTTAAATGGTTTTTGTTATGCACTTCATTTTTTTTCGTTACACCACTTGCCCCGTAGACAAGTCCATCTTCTGTATTTATATTCAACGTAATCCTATAGTTTCCATTCTCTTTAAGAAATAAATTGTTTGCTTCAACCATTTGTTTCAGTGCGTTCTTTAAATCGATTAATTTTAATGATTTTAGCTTACTTCTGTAGTTACATCACCTTCTGCTATATCTTCTGCCCTGCAATCCTGTGCTAATTTTAAGTATCTGTTAAGGCTTGTCAAGTTATAATTTTCCACATCAGCGTTTGTTCTGATTGCAAATTGCATTAATTGGCTTTTTATTCTTTGACTAATTAATTACGCTAAGCTTCAATAATGCAGTGTCCTCTTTAGAACAGTTTCCTGAAGCCAAGTTGTTGAATGCTAATGATAAGTCTTTATAGTATTTTTGCCGATTAATTTCGCTAAATTCAAATGCTTTAAAGGTTTTCCATAAACTTTTTTCAAATAAAGTGCCATAATTGTTTTTTTGTGTTATCTTTAAATACGTCTTGCACTAGTTGAAGTTGAAAAAAATCGGCTAAACATACTACAGATGCGCCTACAAAAGCCTTTCTAGTTCCATATATACCTTGTAACCTCAGTTTTATAAATTCAAATTGAGAGATACCGAACATCGAAAGTAGTATATTATGGGTCTATACTTAGCTCTAATTATGACCAGTATTCCGATTTTACGAGGCTTTTTTACATAGAATAACATGTAATTTCCATTCAAATAAATGTTATATCATTTATTAAGATTTCTATCCAAATAAAATGACAAAAATGTAATTATAAAAAATTCTGTTTATTTACAAGCTCATTACATTAAGTTATTTACTACAAATTAAAATTTTATAAAATTTTATTACAATTCATATATATTTATTTTTTATATAAGTGATATACGCGAACCCACGTATCACGCGATATATCGACTAAAAAGATTATTATTCATAACCTTTCGTATAAACTCTTATGCTTTTTATTATTAATCGGTGAGCTTTGATCTCAATTTATGTTTTTTCTATTACTAATAGTTTTTTATTTTTTTGTTTGGTATTAAATAACACTTATCTTTAGACAGTCTTTGTTCTCGCGTCGCGAAAAAAGCATTCATTTATTTTAAATTAACTTATTTTAATTAAATAGCACGATAAAAGTGCTTCAGCGGCGATAAAAACCGAATAAACGCGATACAAGCGCCAAACTTTAATCTCATTTTAATTGTTTGTCCTTTGTCCCAATCAGTTGATACTCGTCAATCATTATCATCATTATTTTATTGGTTAGTTTGTTGAACTGTGCGCCGATCGGCCAAAGCGTTTGGGAGCGATCGCCACTTATCCAAAGAAGGTAATTTCACTCATAGTACGGTCGCGGCGGCTCTACGCTCAAAGCTGTACACCCCTACGCGCGGCAATGGATACCTTTAGCGTTATTGGTTGGTTCTGCCCGTTTCACTGGTGATGATGCGGAGTATCCTGTGGTTCAAGTTCACTTAAACGTATGTGACGCGGTTCGGCTAAATTGTTAAAGTTTTATGCCATTTCGATATTAAGAACTCGTATGAGACCTTATGTGTCGCAGGACTGCGACCCAAAACTTCCACGTCTGTTGTAGATTTGCTCGTGGATGCCATTAAGTTAGCTACTGAGTGATCACTATATCTAATTTTTCGTGTGTTTCGCGTAAAATAACGATTAAAGCGTTTCACGTGTTTATTATTACGTTTCTTATAGCGTTCAGTTTTCGCATATGAGTAACACTCAAAGCATGCGGTACTGTTACTCGATAGTGGCGACACGAATATTTCGTGTCGTTTTTTCAATGCTTTAGCTAACGTAACATTGACTATAGTGTCCTCTCTAAAAGCCATAATTAAATACTTTAAAAAAATATGTAGATATGACATACAACAATTACTTAAACGATCTGATCGTCTCTTATAGTGGACATGAATTTAAATAAGCTAGTCGATAGTTACCCACACTTTCTCACGGATAACACGTGATTATGCACCTCTGATTGAATCTATCAATTCACTATGGTTTTAATTTAATATCTTCTGTGTGTATGTGATGTTTGCATTGTGTGTATGTTATGCAAAATTAAATTCTAAAATTTATTGCTTTAGTTTGATCCGCCTATTACAGCACTCTCTGTCCAGAACCAATATTTATGATGTTATTCTTCAGTATAGCTTTTGTCGCTATTTACCGCTCACTAATATTCTTATTATAATAACTTAATTGTAAATCATTTTTACTAGACCTGGGTATCTTTGAAAATTTAACAAACAACTATTAGTGGTGTTTAGGTTAGAGTTGCAGAGCCTATTTTAAGAACCTGAAAATCAAACTTAATTTTATTGTGTATGTACTTTGTTTTATAATTCTTAATAAAATTTTAGACAACGTGATCTGATTAGAGCAATAACCTAAACATATGTCTATATAACTTTTTAAAAACTTTGGAAAAATCAGATAAAGGTCTGGGATTTATCGTCTGTCTGCCAAACACAATTTTGTCTGTTCTTTCCTATAAAACCCGTTATCGAATATTAATAAACGGACTTCTTTAATTTTTTATCTGACTTTTTAGACAGATATATGGATTTGGGAATGTCCGTCTGTCTGTCTGTCCGTCCGTCTGTCCGTCCGTCTGTCCGTCCGAACTCTTATTGTAATAAAGGGAATTTAATCTTTACTTTAATAAAGGGATTTTACCATTTCCTTATTTTAATAAAGGGATGTTACCAGTTTCTCATTCTAATTAAGGGATTTTAATTTTTACTTTAATAAATGGATTTTACCAGTTTCTTTTTCTAATTAAGGGATTTATACAATTTCTTATTCTTATTAAGGGATTTTAAACGATATCTTATTCTAATAAAGGGATTCCCATATTAATATGGCCAAAAAATAGGCAAAAATTGGCATAAAAATGGTCAAAAATGGTCAAAAATGGTCAAAAAAAGGCCACAAAAATGGTCAAAAAAAGGCCACAAAATTGGTCAAAAATTGTGAAAAACAGGCAATAAATAGATCAAAATTGGAAAAATAAAGCAAAAATTACAAAAAAAAAGCTAAAATTTGGAACGGGATCTCCCGTTTTTATATGAAAACAATCTTAAAAATGTTAAAATAGACAAAATTAGTTAACATCTGAACGGGATATTCCGTTTTTAAAGTAACAATTTTCACATAAAATGATAAAAATAGGGTAAAAATATCCAAAATCAGAACGGGATATTCCGTTTTTATAGTAGCAGTTTGGACTAAAATGATAACAATCGGATAAAAATTGATGAAAACCGAAAGGGATATTCCGTTTTCATTGCAATTTTAGACTTTATTTTTAAAAATAGAATTGATTATTAGCTTGTTTTATGAAAAAATTCAATTTTATAAAAAATATAAACTAATTGGCGCGAGCAAACGGAGAGAGCGATATTATATTTTATATATAAAATATATTTTATATTTGACCATATATTAACTGAAATTAACTTTACAAAGTCAGATATTATGACCGTATCGATCTTGTTTATTTTATAATTTTATCGATCGTTTACTGTTTAAAAACATCGTTAAACATGAATTATTTGTTTATTTCTAGAAATCGATAAGTAGTACTCAAAAAAAATGAATACACTTGTTTAATAATTTATAGAATTATGTAGACTTTTAACGATAGTTAGTGTTTATTTATATAAAAAATATAAGTTACAAAAAATGCAATACTTATAATCGCTAAAATAAATGTCAATAAAATAAAGTAATTTTATAAGTTTTTATTTCCACTATAGATATCCAAAGGATTAGGGACTTTAGGGACAAGCGCCTTAGGACTTTTGGGACCATTGTAGGGCCTTAAAGGTTCAGATTCCGGTACGTAAAAATTTAAATGGCGTAGATTTTGCCAATTTGAATCAAAATCAAAAGAAATCATTGGGTCGAACAGTAATTTCCACCATTCATTCATATTTAATATTACTTGTAGAAGTATAGACGCGTATATGTAATAATTTTACGATAAGTTCTTCAAACGAGTCAATCTCGTCTTAACTGACAGACTTTGTAAAAATACAACAAAACCAAAAAGCAAAAATCAAATATTATATAGAATTTACCAAAAATTTAATAGCAAAGCTTAATTTTAAATAATATATATATTTTTATAAGGTAAATAGAAATAATCTAAATCAATCCGAATGAACATATCAATTTGCACAAAAAAATTTGTGAACATTATTAAAATTAGATTATTTTTTATTTTTATTAATTTCGGAATTTATAAAACCCTATTAAAAAAGAAGTGTTGTTCCAACAAAAATAGAAAATAAATTCAAAATGATAAATTTTAAAAGGTCAAATAAAGTTAGAAAATTATATTTCTTAGAAGTGTCTTATATTTAGATATTAACAGGGTTAAATCCATAAGCTCTACTTTCTAGAAAGAGAGCTAAAAAAATCATTTTCTTTTTTTTTATATTTCTAACATTTTTTCAATGGTAGTTAACAAATCATAGTAAATTTATTGATCCATTCCTCTAATTTTTAGCTTTTGTAGAGACTTTTTTAAAGCTAAACCATAAACAAATAATGTAATTGTAAGTACCAAATGACGAATTTGAAAATGTTTTTACAAGCAATAATAAACTATAAATTAAATTTTTCAAGTAATTATCGGTCTTAAGAGCAAATTGAGAAACAAAACATTTTGTTACAGGCGGTTATTACCGGTCACCATCGCTAACGACGAACTAAGTATAAGTCAATTAACAAAGCCGTTTCCAAAGCAGATTTAAAAAGATTAAACCAGAGGTTCTCAAACTATGGGTGGCGAACCAAAACAGGGCCGTAGAACTAAAAATTTGGATCACAGACATTTTCGAAATAAGCAATAGTTATGGGTCGCAACATAATTGTTGAAATATAATATGAATTTCGATAAGGACTGCTGAATTTTAATTTTATTATTTTAAATATTAAAATTATACTTGCAAAAATGCATACATATCATTGTCAATAATTTTAAAATTAAAGGTTAAAATTAACGGTCGCAGAAAAATTTTCCGATAAATGATATATTAAAAATATATGATATTTTTCTATCAAAAATAAAACTAACTTTGTTACCGTACGACAATAATAATTACTTTTATATTTTTAAAAGTACGTCTTAACTAAATATTAAGTTACTTATTAAATAACTCATTAAATTAATCAAAAAAAGTTAAACGAATATATTGACGTATTAATTAAATAACCTTAAATATTATGTTGAGATTTGTAGTAATTTTAAGAATAGCACACTGATTAGAATAAATACCTGAAAAATATAATTTCTAATTAATTATCAAATATTTACGATTTTATAGTTATAGTATAATAAATGTGTTATACTTCATAAATGCGAAAATAATTAATGATAAATAGTTTCCAACAGTAAAATCCAACCCTTTTCTCACTGACTCTTTCGATAAATGATGATAACTATTGCGAAATTGTTAATTAATAAAATCATTAATAATTAAAAAATTATACCTTAAATCTCAAAGAAACCCTAAATTTTCTTTTACTAATAAAAGCATTATATTTTAATAAAAGTTTATACGACTTTGCACATTCATAAGCCAACGTTGCAGCGGGTCTCATAAAACCAAATAATATTGAAATAAAGAAAATAGAAGCGTATAAATAGATGAATCGAGTTATTATTGTTAGTTTACCAAACATAACACTATACAACATTACACATATATTAGAGGTTAAAATAATATAAAGCCAAAATATAAACTTTGCCCAATATTTAGAATTATAATCTTCGATTTCCATATAAATTTCATGTAAAAATTTAATTAGCAAATGAATAGTATTAATTGAATTATTCTCCAAATTGATGTGATGGAAGTTAATTATATTGCGATTAATAATTTTTAGTTTTAGTTTTAAATAATAGCAAATCAAATAAAAGTAAGTGATTTGCCATGAGATAGAATCCCCTACAATGGAAACGACATAATAGTAATGCAATGACCATGGGATTGCATATAGAATTATTTGCTGGTAACTACAGTTGAAGGCTAAAGGAATAAAGTTGCAAATAAACGCCAAACTCGGCATAATAACGATTGTGTTAAAACTGACAAATTTTATTAAATTTCGTGACTTTTTAATAATTTTGATTATTATTTCTTTCTCAGTGATACCAATAGATTGTGGCGAAACATATCCAGCCATCATTTCAAACACTTTCATATATGATGGCAAAGAGTCATTACATTGATGTAATGCCTTACTTATGATTGGCACAGAAAATAAGAATATTGTACATATGTTAACCTGATATCGAATATTCAAAAAGTAACTGAAATCTCCGATTTTAACAAAAAATTCAGCATTTTCTTGCCGAGTGATTAATGAAGTAAATAATCGAATATATTGTATTATGAAACATAATAATGTTAGAATTTGATTAGAATAGAATCGCCTTCGCTTAGCATTACCAATAGTAAACTTCCACAAACAAATCTCATAGAAATGATTGCCACAGTTTTTTATGATCATTTGTGGAGGAAGAGGTTTATTTAAGTCAAATGAATTGTCGATGTTTTTCATATTTTTACAGAAAAAAATTATGGTAAAAATAATAATTGATAATGTTCTTAAAGCAATGTAATAACATTAATATATACCGAATTTTTTAGTAATTTATTGAAAGTGCAGTTTCAAAGTTGATAAACTAAATACATCTACGTTTATGACTTTAGTTTCCTTTTTTGAATTAAACCTTAAAGCATTGTAAAACTAATTTATATTGATTAGTTTTTTTAAAACATTTAAAAGTTTAATAATACTAATCATATTATTTGAATAATGTACAACATGACATTTTTCATTTTATAATTTTATAGATAGTTTACTTTTTAAAATTAGTTTATAGTTTATCGTTAAACATGAATTATTTGTTTATTTCAAGAAATCAATAAGTTGTTTTCATTAAGTGAGTAATCTTGTTCAATAATTCTTAGAATTATCTAAACTTGTAACGATGTTTGTTTGTGTAAAAATATAAGTTATAAAAGAAAATGCATTACTATAATAGCAAAAAAATTTAACTAATTGATGTCAATAATATAATGTATTTTTATAATTTTTTATTTCCACTATAGATATCCAAAGGGTCGCGCGCGCCTTAGGAATGATTTTTGGGATCAGAAACTTTAAGGTCCTACAGTCCTTAAAGGTTCAGGGTCCATGTCAGTAAAAATTTTAATGGTCGAGATTCTGTCAATTTCAATCGAAATCAAAAATAATTTATAATTTATAGAATCCTATGAATAAAAGAAGTATTATTCCAACACGAACTGAAAACAATAATAGAAAATAAATTCAAAATGATAAATTTTAAAAGATCGAATAAAGTTAGAAAAACACTTATATTTATACTTTATAATAGTAGTAATTTGTATAAGTCAATTAAAATAGCGTCCAAATTTAGTCTCCAAATCAGAATAAATAGATTAAACAAGTAATAACAAGTGCAAACTCCTACTATAAGATTGGATATGTCTTGTCAATAATAATGATAATGAATCAAATAACTTTAATTAATTATGATGTCGTTCATAGTGAACTTGGATTCGACAATGAATGAAGTGTTTTAATTATTATGATTTATTTTCAATAAGAAATTGTAACAAACTTAGCGACTTGTGGTTGAAAACTTTGTTCCATTACCGCGGTAAGGCATTGGAATTAGAGATTAACTTCGGTAATGGAATAAAAATGATTTTGTTTACCGGTAAATGGAAAGGCAACGACTTTTTTGATCGCGGTAATGGAACAGTAATTGTTTTTAATCTGATTTTACAAAGAATGTTTAAATAATGTATTTATCGAATAACAAGATTTTTACGTCTCACTTTATGTATTTTTTTAAATAATCAGCATTTTTTCGACTTCAAATTACAACTTTTCACTTAAAAAGTTTTTTTTTTGATTTTGTTAGATCTAAGTATTTTCAATGTTGAAACAATAATGAGTGAAACGGAAGTGGAATAGAAAATATTCATGTTAATGATACGATGATGGAATGAAAAAAAATTTTGAATTTCGGTAATTTTACTGTAGTTGAAATCTTAATTGCGGAAATGGCATGGTAGTGGAATTTAAAAATTAAATTTTTTCAATATCCATATATATATATATATATATGACTTTTAAAAAATAATAATTTTCGTTATTTTTAAATGTACGTCTAAGCCATAGTTACCCAAAGTGTGGTGCTTGTTGAGTGTTGACTACAAAGACTCTGAAAAAGTTGACCATTTCCCACCTATAAAATTGAGATTGTATAGAAAATTTGATTTTTTGAAAAGTAATTTTGTCCGATTACCAAAAAAATTATCTTTTAAATCCAAAGAGTCAATAAATTTTAAAGATATGAGCCCTATTGGTACCTTGGGTAACAAAGAGTTTAAACTAAATATGCTAAATTTCTCAAAAAGCTATTCATTATGTAAAAAAGATACAATATAGTTGCAGCAAAATTTATTTCGCTTTTGTGTCACAAAGATTAATTTAAATTTTTAAAGAATTTGGCGAAAAAGCTCTACTCTCACGGTTACTCCTATTTCAAAAAAATTCTTTCAATTTACTAATAAATATGTTTAAGTAATTAAAAAATTTATAACATACTTAACTCGATATGTTAATGATAATAAGGAATAAATATCGCATAGTGATAGTAGAAAACGAGGTCAAAGCAAACCAATATTTAGACAATAGATTAATGAAAAGAAGTGAAATATCTGTTATTAGTCACAAATCAAACAAAAATATCACATTAGTTTGCGATCGTGAACACCAGTGCAAACTATTAATATTTAGCAACAGATAAGTTTAATACATTGTAATGTAGCGTTTATTCATAGATCGATCAGTTTTAATTTGAATGGATTAACATGGCTTTTATTTATTACGTGGTTTTTTATCGTTTGTGACCAAATTTATATTTCCATCAATAATGGAAAGTGAAACCGGATATTACGACATATTAGGAGTATCCCGACATTGCACGAGCGATCAGCTAAAGAGGGCATATTATAAACTAGCGCTTAAGTACCATCCGGACAAAAATCCGAATGATGGGGAAAAATTTAAATTAATTACTCAGGCGTACGCTTTACTATCCGATGCGGATAAACGCCGCGTTTACGATAATGGAGGAGAAACTGGGATAAAAGTTGGTGATTGCGGATCACCTATCAGTTCACCCGTTAATTTATTTGATACGCTATTTAGAACTAAGGAAAACGAACTTAGACACAGAGAACGCTATCACAACCTGCATATCAACGAATCAATTAATGTGTCTCTCGAAGAGCTATACTGCGGTGTAAACAAAAAATTACGGATCAATAAAAACGTAGTCTGCGTTAAGTGTAACGGTAGAGGCACGCGTAGCCCTGAAGTAATGCCAATGAAATGCGGTCAATGTAGAGGCAAAGGACATCTATACTACTCTATGAGTTTCTGCGAATACTGCAGCGGTAATGGAGAACGTGTAGCTTTTAAGGATCGATGCAGTTATTGCAATGGAAAACGCGCGATCATCAAAGAGAAGCAGGTGAACGTGCGCATTGATCGTGGTATGAAACATGACCAGTCTGTTAGGGTTATGGGTGAGGGACACTACGATCCATTAATCAATACATCGGGCCATTTGATTGTGACATTGAAACAAAAACCTCACAATTATTACACGAGAAAGGGTGACGATTTATGGATTACGATGACAGTGACACTAACCGAAGCATTGTGCGGTTTACGGCGAAAAATCTTTACTCTCGATAATCGCGTTCTGTTATTGAGAACACCGCAAGGACACGTTATTGGTCCCGATTCTGTGAAATGCGTGCACGGAAAAGGAATGCCAAGATTAAATACTTCGCACAGTAAAGGCAAATTGTTCGTTAAGTTTTCTGTCCGGTTTCCTCGCGCTATCGATAAGAGACACGTGTCGCTATTAGAATTTATATTGCCTCCAAAACCGTTGCAAACTTTTCAACGCAAAGACGCTTTATATGCCGAAGTAATACTGGTTGGCAATATGGATATGAATGTCACTGAGTTCGAGAACCGGTTCCCATGTCAATCTCAGGAAGAAGAGTCTGTTTTTCAGTGCTGTATGCTATAATAATTATTATGTTATATTTTTTGACCGATAAGTTTGATAGAGTTGAAACCGCATACCTATTAGATTTGTTTAATAAAAACGATTATTTAAAAAAGGTTATTAAAAATAAATTTTTTTTGTTAGACTTTTATTTGTATAATAGAATAAGTACTTGTATTATATATAACAGGTAAGACACCCGCTTCGCTGGAATAAAAACAATTTTTTTCTTTAATCCGCTCAAAACAATCAGCAATAATAAGATTATTGCTATTATACCCAGTATTATGTTTTATATTATTTAATGTTGAATATACCAGTTATACTTGTAACTTGTTTTATTGTTGAGTATCAAACATATCTTGAGCTACACAATAATACTTATAAATTAAAAATTTTTTTGATATTGTTAGGTGATAAAAGTAAAAATTGCGCTGTATTGTACTGTAGGAGAACGTGACAGAGAGAGGGAGGGAGAACTTCATTTAACTTATATATTACTAGTAAAAACCCCGTCCAAGAACGGCTTAACACTTTGAAAACCACGTTTCACAAATGAAATCATAGAAAAGAAAAACAGTTAAAATAACAGTTTTATTTAAATGATAATTAATATGCAAAAAATTAGTTTCTAAAGCACATCATTCAATTCTTTTAT